>JANTPZ010018773.1:0-10632 GCA_025593235.1 Vachellia pachyceras | reverse complement strand
ATAAATTTCCAAGTTAACCAAGCAGGAGGAGGACCTGAAGATAAGTGCCGACGTGGGCCTTCTGAACCCTAAATTAGTTACATGTATGGGCTAGAAAGATTAAAATTGGGCTCAATTGGAAGACTCAAATAAACCCATCATCGGAATGTTCCTCGTAGCAGACAGTTTTGTTGACTTGGGCTCATGGGCCCTATCAAGCCCATACCGTTTTTAACTACATTGAATAGTTTGTTGTCCATTTTCTGGTTTCTTGAAATTCATGCACTAATAAATATGATTGGCGTTTTCCTGTGCATAAAAACAAAGTCCTCCATTAATTCCCCCACATGCTGCATGTAACTGTATGTATATCTCCTCTTGAACACAATGATCTCTTGTCCAATCATAGTAACCCAATGCACGAATTGCAACAATTAATTAATTAATTAATTAGTAATAGCAATATCAATTCTAGTACCTCTCTCTCTCTCTCTCTCTCTCACACAGATGGTTTTCAAAATTTATAGTTTCTACATTGCCAAAGGTGCTTACCCTATCCTCATCTTTTCCTGCTTTAATTTTTATCGTCGCATACTTTTAATGCATATATACTTTTCCTCTCTCTCTTTTTCATTAAAACAAGACAAATGATGATGATAACAATGATGATAGCTAGTGCATGGGATGTGTTAGAACTTAGAAGGGGGCATTAGTAAGATGATTAATTAGCTGTAAATTGTTAATCATCGTTAATGGATTAACCTAAACATCTACATATATACAAGGACCTTAGAGTATGATTTTAGTATGTGGGATTGTGTAAACTCTCACCTTGCAAAGAGAAATTTTAACTTGAATTTCGCTCATTAAGAATCCCCATGAATTATATGGGCTTTGTTCGTCATCCTCAGTGAAATGTTGATTAGTTGTTTATTGTTGTGAGAGAGAGCTTGTTGCTCTTTCATGATTAAGGAATATAGTTTGTTCATTATCTTGTCGTCACTCTATATTCTATCTAGTTTATACAGGATGTGGTGTCAGAATCGGCAAAAATCAATAGTGTTTACGGTTTGAGTCAAGTTTAAAGATATTACCTTTAAGACTTACTTTGCAATCCCCTAAACAATTAGGAAAAGGTACTTTCCAAGATTAAATGAACCATTCCTATGAAGATATATGGTGACAGAACTACGGAAGATAATAGAATTCAAAAGAGATAAAATGATTTTTTGTCTCCAGAATTCCCTTGTTCTTCTTATGTATCTTATTTTATGAAAAATGTTTAAAATGGAGTGATAGATGTGTTATTTATAAGCATTGAAGAGATGACTAAAAAGGCAACTCTTGAAACAATGTGACTCTTCAATCAGTCGTAACCCTTTTGGACGCAGGAAGCGGTACTCCCCAAGATAAAACGAATCCTTCATGCGGGATGATAGGAGATGAGAACTGGTGGAAGTAAGCAACCCAATGGAAGATATAAGAGTTAGAGAGAGATAGGTTGGGCAGAGGAAAAATCATGTGTACTCTGTTCGATCAAGAGGTGGAAGGAGCGGATATGTCCGGAGAAGCTGTTAGTCACGAAGCGAATAGGCTCGGAGCATTTCATCATGTGCATTTTACCATTGGGAATGGTCAAATTTTCGTGCACGTAAGGTTTCAAACTTTTTGGTTGATGAAATAAGCCTTAATAGATAAGCAAAATAATTTTTCATGATAAGAAATTTTTATTCAAGATTTCAAGAAGAAATTTTTGTAAAAAGCTCATCACCGCATTTTATCGCACGCACAAAGGGGCGAATCAACAATTTTCAATTGTGTTTGCCTCTTAATGGTTTGTTGTTATGTGCGCGAGATTCACCTTCCTTTTGATTCTTTTAACCCACTACAACCATATGATAACTTATATACACTTTATTTTTCTCTCATTAAAGTAATGTAAGCCTTCCTTTATTTGACAGTATCATTTCTACAACAGGAGAATGTATAAAAGCTTTATTCAATGAGCTTGCTATATTATGTATGCCCTACCAACTAACACATTCACAATGTTTTCTTTGAAAGCCCATCAAGATTAAATTAAAAAAAGAAAGGAAAGAGAAAGCTATTAAGCTTAATAATTCCCCTCTTATCATTAATTAGTAATGTAACATTGATGTTTTATGTTAGTCTAACACTCACAGTCCACATAGATTAAGCATATATGCTGCGTTTGGTATGCTGGAAATGGAGCCATGTAATTGGAATTGAGGTTGGAACTGAAAAATTGTGTTGTTTGGTGTGTGAGAACCCACTTCCATGGAAGTTAAAATGGCTTCCATGGAACTCATTTGAGTTCCCAGCAATATCTGTGGAACTGAGATTAATTCCATAGAAATGAAAACACATGACCATTATACCCTCCTGCATCTCTCCACTTGCTGACTCTCAGATCGACGACGGCATGATGAAGTGGGCAACGGCTAGCTGGAGACGGCGACGGCGATGAAGTGGGCAACGAAGGTGGGTGGTCTCCTTCTTCCCCGATGACGGAGGCGAGCGATGGAGGTGAGCAACGGAGGCGAGCATCTGTTCGAAGGAGACGATGAATTCTCAAGAGAGTGATGGCCGGAACTTTTCAAGAGAATGGGAGTGATGGACGCGAGCCTGGCGACGGAACTGAAGGCTTGGAAGCTGGCGACGGACACGACCTAGCGACGAGCGCGACTTGGTGACCGGCGATGAACGGACCACGATGGAGACGAGCTGGTGTTGGAGATGCTGCTGTTGTGGGGGAGGGGAATTTTTTTTTGTGTGTGGAGGGCACATTAGCCTTTTCACATTATAAATGTAAATATTAAGTTAAAATAATACCTCACTATTTTCAGCATACCAAACAAACTTTTAATCTCAGTTCCACTTCCAATTCCACTTCCAGCTTCACTTTCAATTCCATCAAAACCAATTTTGCATACCAAACGGAGCAATACAGATCGCTTATAGACTACACATATACCAACCAATAGAAAAGAAAGGAAAATAGAACGTAAATACCTAGCCGCTATAATGATTTAGCAATAATGAACAAACGAATCAACGTGGGTTATTAATGAATAACGCAAAATCACAATTAACAATTAACTAACTATCGAAATTAGCCATCTTCTCTGATAGAGAACCCTTCCAACTGCCAGATACACTCCACTTATCGGAATTAACCGCCGATGGCAACCCCTTGCCGCACTTAGCCACCGTTCTCACGCTCTCGATCAGCTCCTCCGTGCGCGATTCCTGAGACAAAATATCCGAGAGTTGCTCCGGGCTTATAACCAGCTTCACCTTCCACACTCCGGAGCTATTGTACCTCGGAACCACTTCAGCTTCCGACGACCCCATCTTGCTGCCGCTATGGCTGTTCTTGTCGTAAGTGAACATCCGGTACGGTGTCATTTTGGCGGCTGACTCATCGACCTGTTTTCTGGCCATGCTCTTGCCGGAAGAAGTATCGAGAGGAAGAAGGTAGTAGATTTCTCCGGGGTCAAGCTCGTCTGAATGGAGCATGGGCTCAGAGAAGAAGCCAGGGCGGCTGCGGCAGAAGATGCCGTGGCCGGGAAACTCGTTGGTGATGCACTCGACGGTGATGGGAGCGTAAAGCTCCATGATACCTCCGTTGGAGGTGACGACCTTGACCATCATGTCTTCTCCATAGTTGAATCCTTTGAAGACACAGTTTCCCATATTGGAAATTAATGAATCGAAGAAGGAAGGAGACAATATATGTATATATATATATATAGACTGTATTTCTGGAGAGTTTATTAAAGAAGAAGAGGGAGGTTTCTTGAGGGTTTCTTCATGGGAAAAAAGAAAGAAAGAAAAAAACTAGCCGACACTAAAAGCATCAAATCCCTTTCTTGCTTGAGATCAGAAAACGCAGATTCCTTTTTCAGGATATGGTTGGTAGTTTTATAGCGGGGAGGTCCCACTCTGTTTTGTATAGAAGTAAATGCAAAGGAAATATTTTTAAGCTATATTTTCCTTTTGAAGATGTTATACTTGATTTGTACGCACATGCATGGGTGATGTAAAAACAAGCAATCGAATACGTTAAAACATCGTTCACATGTTTGGCCCAAACAAAAACCATTTGTCTGTATTATAATACGTACGTATTTGATGTCCTATTTACAATCTTGATAATTCCCTGCCAATTTATTTATATATGAATGGAGAGTTTAAATTCTACATCGAGTAATATATAAAAGTGCAAATGAAATGTGATATAGTGGAAGCTAAGGGATATACGCTATCATATTTATAGGAATAGTCCGAATGGATGTTATTGGGCTTGTTTGGCAAAGAGTTAAGTAAAGTCAAAAGTACGTTCAACAGTGTTTTTCCGTAAAACGAGATAATTCTCTCCACATATTTACCTCGACTTGCATAAAAGTACTTATCTACCGCGTTCCCAAACAAGCCCATTATCACTTTTAACATTTTTTGCCTTTGAAAAGGTGGACCCACTTGTCACCGACTGGAAAAAATGGTATCGTAAAAGATGAGTCAAGAGTAGGTGACTTGGTTTGTGAAAGGCGAACATTTTAAATAATGAAAATGGTCATCCAAAGTTTAAAGTTTTATTTGTTAAGAATATATTTTTTTTTTATTGGATGTGATCATGTTTGAAGAATTGTTTAATGTTGAATATTAATACATCTTCTAACGTGGATTCAAATATTAATTCATCACATTATAAAGTATTGGCTTCAGTAGCTACATACAAACCACATTGGTGAGGATTTAAATATGTTTTTGTTAAAATATATGTATTATTATATTGAAAACAATAATGTCTGAGGCAATTATAATTGGTTACTTTGTGAAAGATATATCAACCCTTCAGCTGGATAAAAGGTTGAAAGAGAGAAAGTATCCCACAGACATAAACGGCTTTTTCACAATCGCAAACGACGTCGTTGTCGAATGATTTACAAGCAGATGTGAAGATTCTTGGTTGATCTCACTGATATTGAAAGCTTGCCAAAATTTGATCCTCTTAATTAACTAGCTGCATAGTCAACTCCAATCAAAATCCATCCCCCGTGACCACAACATTTATATATATATAATATCAAATTATATTCACCAATCATAATGTATAGAAATAATCATGATGTAATTAAGGACATCCTAACTATAAATTGTTCCAATATTTTGTCTTTTACGAATCAGTCTCTTTAAGATTTTTTCTCATAATATATATTCAACTATGTGTCAAGAACTCAGAAGAACGCTTGGATCATGGACGCTTCCAGACATGTTCTCTCTGTAGATTATTCTTTTTGTTCAGAAAGTACAGGAATTGAAAATGGAAACATAATTATGATCTGAAATGGTCGAAGAACAACTCATATGGAGGAAGTTTCACTATGGGATCGTCCAACTTTCGGTGATATATGCTTGAGAACAATTTGACACTTCGGCGTTATAATGATGGAAGGGGTGTATGCTTTTGGTCTCTCCGGCTTTCAATATACCAGTCAGTTGAATTTTTTAAAGAAATTAATTAACTGATATACTTATTATTTTTTAAATTAATTTATCTGATTTATAAATTGATATATAATATAATGATACATATAGATATTTTAGAACATGTTATAATTAAGTAATTTATTTAACTTTTTAATCTCCCTAAAAATATCAACAAGATACGAGGAGGTATAAAGCAAGGTGAACACTAGCAAAAGGGTTTTCGGTTTATATATATATATATATATATATATATATATATTCACTTAACCTTTAGGAGTAGAGGACAAAAAATAATTTAAAAGGGCAAGCAGCATAATTAGCAAAAGCCCAAAAGGTAAGATTCCTATATGGCTTTTTTGATGATGCTTGTGGCTAAGTTAAATGGCGTCCGTTGATGTGCCTTCATAGTTCATGGGATGTAATTAATGTCGTGTTACTAATTGAAAACAGAACAAAATATGTCTAATCCGAGGTTAATGCTAATGCTCATATAACGAATAACGGCATTATAATTAAGAATGATGAAAGTAGACTGAAAAGGGCTTTGTGGTTTTAAATTTCAAAGGTTGGCATTTATTGAGAGGCCAACCTCACGGGTTGGCTTTAATAATGGTCCTAGTCTAAATCTCTTGTCACTTTTAGTGGTGTCATTCTTTTCCTTCAATGCCTTGCATCAACAACCACACCCTCTTATCAACGGTGGGTTAGATCAAGTGGTAAGTGGTTTGTTCCAGATTAAGCAAGGTCTCGAGTTTGAGTTCTTGTGTATGCAGTAGTCACCGTTGGGAGACTCACCCACCATTTTTATGTATGCGACGCGAGTCGGGTCCGGATTAGTCGGGGCAAAGCTTCAGAAACCGGGCGGGAAACAAAAAAAAAACAACCGCACCCTCTAATTGCTTCAAGGCCCAAAATAATAGTTTGCCCTTCAACCTAATCTTGGATACGGAAAGTGTGAAGCGTTATCGAGTATTAAATATGGACACATCTTTTAGTAAATATTCAAACCTTATTTTATCATACATGCTATAGTAAACTAGTCTAATTTCCTAGATTCAAACCCATTAATGTTTCCCCTCTTTTAAGATATTATAGGGGAGATTAGTGGATGTTAGACATAGCGAAAATGAGTTCATTTCTTATTAAAATGTGATGAATCAATGCTTAAATATTTATGATGAAGCTGTTACATTTAGTGCATGGTAATATCGTAAACATAACCACTTCTAGTAGGAGAATGTGATTACCTAAAAAGTATCGGACAGTGACTCAAGTTGGAGTCAATAGATCCTAGGCTCATTTTGTAAGTGGGCTAAAAGCCCACCCACTCGTGAGGCTGGGCCAAGTCCACCCGGAGTATAAACCCATTATGTTTTTTATGCATATAAGGTAAAAAAAATTTGCAGGCTTTTATTTCTTATAATTTCTCATATGGAGGCTCGTTTTGCAGTTTTTTTACGATGTCCTATAGTTTTATTTAATTTTTAATTAGTTATTTGCAATTATTTTATAAAAGTTCTTTATATTTTTATGCGACTGATAAAAGGTAGCAATTATTTTTTTTTTGGTCAAAATAAAAAAGGTAGCAATTATAAAATAATATAAATCAACTGGAAACAAAAATCTTGGGATTGAACCTGGCCCAACGCATACCCCATTAATAGCTGGGCTTCTTAAAGGGATGGCTCAGCCCATCATAGCTAACCTTTATTTAAAACTCTCGGCCCGCTTTAAAGAGCCTCTGACTCTTTAAGTACCGTGAAATGGTTCTAAATGGTCCTCTTATCAATCAAATAATCAACAAAAGTTGATCTATTTGATAAATAATTAACTTATATCTCATCAGATCATGAGTTCAAATCCCACTTCCGATGTGAGGATCTCATTGGTGGATAATCTGTAAATACATCTGTAATGCTCTCTAAGCCTAAAGGCTAGCTATGACCCGATGACCCAAATAAACAGTTTTGACTATTTCCTTACAACACGATGACCCAAAGTTCGAATATTTATTGAAAGATTTATCAATATTTAATGCAGTACACAATGTCTCAAACATGATTTTAGAGATAGTCACCATGCATCACGCAGGATATATACAGATAGTGACGAAAGCAGCCTAAATTTTAGAAATGGGTTTTTGAATTTTAATCGAACCGCAGGCTCTTCTTCTTCTTCTTCTTCTTCGTGTTCATATTCATTATTCAAACGCTCATCCTTTTTCCTTTGTCTCGCGTGAAACTTGCCTTTCCCTTCATTCTGTCTTCCCCATGCATGATTTCATGTGTGTGGATATTCTCTGTCAGCATTAGTCCTGTACTACGTACTCTCTCGTCAACGTTTATAACTCAATATAAATAAATAAAAAAATCCTTCCATTTCTGTCTATCAATAGAGTTAAATGAGTAGCATGAACACTTCTTTTTTCATATGCGTTCGATCTCGTCTTGTTATTGCATGTTATTTAATTTAAAAAAATTGACTCTAAACTTCGGCCTATTAATTAATCCATCAAAATATCGTCGCTATATATATTGTTAAAAAAACGTAACTCTTTAACAGTGCCGTAATCACCGTACAAATTAAAATTTTCTCATATCCAACCTCCCTTATCTTCTTATTTTTCATGAAGAATGAAAAGTTTGAATTCAAAGGGGATGATGAATGAAACACACATGGGGGGAAGTTTTATTAGATGACCCATTTAGACTTTGAGTGAGGTTGAATTCAAGTGTCAAGAAGTCCACATTTAGTGGCTGGGTTTGAGACGAGATTGAAAAAAAAAACAGTAATTTTCAACTTGGGAAGGATATATCGTATACGTGAAACAAAATCACACTGCACATACATATGTATCATTAAGAAGTAATTGAACAATATATTTAATCATGACCACGTTCATGTCATGCAAAAAAATTAATTTTGAACATGCATGGGGTGGTGGCTACTGGCTGATGGTTTCTCTCATTTCAAACTGAAACAAGGTTCTGGTCTTGTCACTAAACAGTTCCCTTATGTGTGATTAATAGACAGAATCTGTTAGATGAAGGAAAAATATACAAATGAAGTGACGTAGTTAAGTAGAACTTGGCGAAATTTGGTCATATAATGAAACTGATCGATCCATCGATCATCTTTTATTCCCTTCCATTATAAGTTAGTTGCAGCATCCCTTATTTGAATTATCAGTTCCCATTTCCTTCTGCCACGGCAATTAAGGACGTTTAATTTCACACCTTATTCATCATTATGCCTTTCGAAAATAACACACACACACACACTTATCGAATTTTTTGAGACTTCATTCTTATTCAAGAGTCAAGAGACAGACCAATCAAACAACGTAAGAGGGCTACTTTTCCTGCAAAAGGAATTTCTCTCTCTCTCTTTTTATATCAAGAGCTGTGTTTCAAAATTACAGTCCGTTCCTTCAATTCTAAAGTAAACTTCCATTTAAAATCGTGTTGAGTGGCTACAGCACAGTTTCCATACACTGATGTCGTGATTGTAATATTTTTTTTTTTATAAAAATAATTCTTCGGCAATACTTACTGCCTCAGTAGTCCTCACCTGGAACCAGTTTCTGTGTGGATCACAATGATGAATACGTACCAATAGCCCGTCACTGTCGTGGAATGTGTACCGTTTAAACATAAGTTTCAATGGTTTATATTTAAAATTTTCATCTAATTGAACTCAATATTTATATTTTTTTAAAAGCTGTCCTATGTTTGGGATCAAAGGAATAACAAAGAAAAAAAAATCAAATGTTTATTAACATATCTCTTTAATGGCAGATCACTTTGTAGTACACTAATTGACCTTAGCTAAAACCATGACAAAGGAGAAATATCTAAGAATAAGTAACTAACCATAATTGTATAGTGAGCATGACAATCCAAATAAAAAAAATAATCCTATTCTCCGGCCTCGATAAAATTAAGTTAACTCATTAAATATTTAAACATACATGTTATACGAGATTGTGATGAATGAAGAAGAGATATATAGAAATACAAAGAGCCACAATATTTAAACATAAAAAACGGTGATAAGATTTAAAAACTTACAAATAAAAGATAATTACTTTTAAGTAAATTATATTATGGATAGAAAACTTAGAAATGAGGGGAGGAGTACTTTGCATTGATGTTCATCTTAATAATATTACAGCGTGAGTTAATAATGGGCTGCAGCAAATTAAATGTGAAACAGATGTGAAACTGCCAACTGTAAGAAATGAGAGGGTGACGCAATTAATATCCTGTCTTCGTCAAGAAGGGATGCGTCTTCCACGTCAAACGCCATAATGGCTGACGCTTAATCAGTTCCCTCCCCTTCATTTTCATGCTTCTTGTGTATTTAATGAACCTCGCCTCCTATTAATTTCCCTTGTTGCTCATAACTCTCCACCTATATCACTACACATCTGTCTCTGATCAAACCCAGAAAACCAGATTTGATCGATCCATGATGGGCAACGCTTGCTTTGGGAGGAGCAGCAGCAAGGCGGCGATGGTGGTGCACCCACTGGATCACAGTCGCCGCCGTGGAGATGAAGAAGGCAGCGGTGTGAGGAGGTTGAAGGTGAGGATGACTAGTGGGCAGCTGAAGGAATTGATGGCTGATCTGAAGAAGGAAGATTCAGGCAAAGGACTTTCTGATTCTGAGTTGGGGCGTTTGGTGTTTAGGGAGTGCTTGGAAGGAAGACTTCATGCCCGTCTTGTTCATGATTTCTCTGATCACTCATCAACAACCTTCACAAGTGGCAAGATCAGTTTGAGCACCATCCAAGAACGTAGTGACGACGACGAACATCTTCATCATGATCATTCGTAAGTTTCTGCTTTATATATATATATATATCAACTGTGTGTGTTGTTTGTGAGAGAGAGAGACGGAGGGAGGGATTGCTTGGAGTTAGAATAATTGATGTAATTACATTGTTCAAGTATTGATTACCTGGGTCGTTTGTCTTTATCAATACTTGATCTGTATTGTATTTTATGTGTCTAGAATATTCTGCCATTGATACAGGTGGCATCATGTGATTTGTGCAGTACAATTACTGTTACTAATAAAAGGAGGTGCTCCGAATGCCATTGAGTGCATTGAGCCCATTACCATTATTGTCATCTT
>JANTPZ010018770.1:0-10071 GCA_025593235.1 Vachellia pachyceras | reverse complement strand
GTACCACAGTTCATAGCTTCACCCGCACCTAATACCCTTCCCTTTTTTAATTTGGTGAAGTGACCTAATCTATTATACGATACACTGCAAATCCACCTATGTGCCAAACTAATAATAATATTTTTTTTATTTCATGCTCAAAATGTATTCATCACCCCCACAATCATTACAATTAAATAACATAAAATATAGGAATTCCATAATGGTTGGGTTTACAAGTTTGTTCGAGAAGTTTTTTCAGATCCATTGTTGCCCTAAAAGCTTCAAAATGAGTTAGTGCTATCTTGTTCAACTTAAAAACTAATGTAGACCGTTAATAATAATTAAAAAATTAATAATGCTTTATTTTAAAACTTTTAAAATGGTATTATGTCTAAAAAATTTCATGGCAACATTGTTCATTACCAAAAAAAATCTTAAACAAATTTACAACAACAATGAAATGGACAATTATTGAGATAAGATGATGGGGGATTATTTTAATTTTACATTTTTCGCTCGGTGCAAGTGTAAGTAAAGTTGGGTACTGTTCATCTGATCATTTTCTATTCAAGATATTGTATTTTATGTTCACATCATTTTTGTGCTTAGTTGAAAGTAGGGATGACAAAAAAAAAATATTGGAGTGGGATGTGAATTGTTGTATTACAGGACAATATATATTATTTATAATTAAGTGGCCCTGTGATCGCATAACAATTAGAGAGGCAACGTTGGCTAGCTAATAAATAAAATCAACTGGGCTGAAGAATTTTATATATGCCATAAAAATATTCTAATATGCAAACTTATCCCTACGATGTTAATTTGGTAGCATCTGTCGACTTTTACTCTGTTCAATATTAATATATATATATATATATAGCTTAGTATGTTATTGTATATGCAATAATGTTATCGGTCAAGAAATAATAATTTTAGGCCTGTTGAATCAACATAAACACAACACCCGTCCTTTATTGATTCTACTGACAAAGGGATTATGTTAGTACTTTTACATAAATAAAGAGGGTTCGATCATGGGGAGTACCATTTTACTGTGGCTCCAGTCACGACGCTAAACTGGGCTGACCTGTCTGTGTAACTAGAATTAAAGGGCTTTTTTGGTTTGCTCCAGTGCACATGGGGACAGACCCTGATGGATCATGAGTTAGATGCCATACCCTTAAATCGTGGGTGAGCCAACCTTTTTTTTAAATTTTTTTTAACAAAAAAAAACATAAACACAACAACAAAATAACAAAAATCGGGTGGTTTAAATCGAAATAATGGCATATCCAATTAAAAACGATATTAGAAATAATTTCTAACCTAAAGAAATTTGAAGATTTCATTCTTTGAGTGGACTGTGTGTAGATATTGATTGAAAAAAACAAGAAGGAGTAATATTAAATTAAATTGATTCTTCTGGGTGTGCTCACATGAAAAGGAGATTGTTAAGCAAAGTATATAAAAAGCAGAAGCAAAGGGAAACACCAAAAAAAAAACAGAGAGGGAGAGAGATGAAAATCACAGCCAACCACTCGCTAATAGACTTTTTTTAAAAGAGCACTTTCTCTTCGTTTTCTCTTTGCAAATTGCAATTTAAATTGATGGATCGGAAGCAATTATTGTTATTTTACATCACTTTAATCTGCCTGTCAAATGCGATTAGCGTTTATAATTTGTGAATCTTATGTGTTCAAATCCTTTAAACAAAATTATTTATGATAATTAAACCTTTTTTACATGGCTATTTAAAAATGTCCTATTTAAAAGGTATTACATATACTCGGATTTAAATCTCATCAAAATTTATAATAAGCGCTTCTCAAATCATATTTATAAGACGAAGAGCTTATGTGTACTACCATAAGAAAAAATTGATAAAAAAATATAGATAAAATTAAAAAGTTGTTGAATTTTAAGGTATAATTAATGATATTTAAGTCTCCGGTAAAATATTAAATCTCATTTTCAATGTATAAGACTTAAGTGGAAAAATATTACAAGAGGAAGACAACATTTACCTCAAAATTGATTGATTATCAACTTGTTTTGAAGTGGGCTCAAAACACTGACTTTATTGAGTTTTCACTATCGTTTGTGTGAGTACCTTATATGTACGACATGTATGTGTAAAAATGATTTGAGTTTGACCGATCTAAGGCCCAACAGATAAGATCAACTCAAGGAGTGATCAACTAGGAGTTCGAGCCTTGTGAATGCACCAGCCACTGTTGGGAAACCTTCCCACCTTTTCCGGGTGCCCGACGCGGGTCGAGTCCGGATTAGTCGGGGCGAAGCTCTGGAGACCAGGCGGGTAACAAAAAAAAACTAGAAGTCCCAAAGGTTAAGCGCTTAGGGAGCATATAGAGTCACACCTGGAGCTCGTATCCGTTGCTAGCTACCCCCAACGTCAAACCAGATGGTTAGGATCCAAAAATCCAGCGATCACTGTCTCAAGATTCTAAAGGGATGTTAGACACAGCCAACGAGCAGCCGCAACCGACAACCAACTATTTATTTTTATCCCATCTTTCACCCTAAACAGACCGAAAGCACTATATTCCCAGTATTCTCTCTGATTTCTCTTGATCTTCTCTCTTCTACTATGCAATTCTCTGTACTCTCAATCAATATCGGCAATACAATCTTTCTTCGTTCCCTTTGTCTTACGTTAACTGCAGTAGTCGAATTTCCTCTTTTTTACATTACTAGTGGCCTAATCTCTTTCAATTATACCTAACTTTAATTATCTACTAAAATTTACTCAAACATTGCCATTAGGAAAGAGTGATAAAAAATGGAAAATTACCATCAGGTCTCAAGTAAGAGAATTAAATACAAAATGGTCCCAAAGATTGGTAAAATTACCATAAAGTCCCAGGAACAGCTGCTGAGGTTGTAAATGAAGGCTGCTGAGGTTGTTAATGACAAACAACCTCAGCACCCTTCATTTACAACCTCATTAGCTATTCCTGGGACCTTATGGTAATTTTATGAATCTTTGGGACCATTTTGTATTTAATGCTAATGTTTGGAACCGTTTTATAAATTTTTCTCTTACTTGGGACTTGAGGTTAATTCTCCCATAAAAAAATAAGTGGATAGTTAGAAACACCAAGATACATAAAGGATTGGTAATGGATATTATGTAAATTTTCAAAAAGAACATTTCTACGTAATATAAAAAGAATATAGGTTGGGTTTTAGTTCGTAAATTTTCTTTCGATTTGAGTTAAACATGTTGGAAGTGATTTATAAGTAGAATTAGACTTTATGTTTTTTTTTTTTCAATGCATGGTGGAGTATAGGATATCTTGATTCCAATTTTTAGATAAGAAATTTTATTTTTTTTGTTACAATTTCCAGATAAGAAAATTAACTAGGGGCAGGATTAGGGAGGCGCTGTTCGTGGCCGACGAAGCCTTGTAATTGGGCCGATTAGGATTGCATCCATTGCCCTACCCACCAATCAGTTCCAACCACGTGTCGTCCTTCCGTTGGGTCATTCCTTGTTCATGAACCTGTTTGGGACTTGAGACTTAAAAGCCACGTTCCTGATCACTGAGTCACGAGCCCACTTCTTCTCATCATCCTCAGCGTGTTTGACAATGGGTCCTCAAATTGTCATAAGTCACTTATAAATGTTTATTTATATAAGTCGAGATAAATATGTGGAGAAGATTGTCTCGTTTTACGGAAAAGCACTGTTAAACGTGCTTATGAAAATAAGCTCATGGTTACCAAACAGGCTAAATCACGATGGAGATCATATTTGTATAAATTAAGATAAAACTCCTTTACATACTTACTTTGATTTATGTGAAATCATTCTCCTTAGAGATTCCTAAACACACACTAACCATTTCTCAAATACACCGACCCACACGTTTATAAGTTTGTTTGGCAACGCGTTTGAAAAAGTCAAACGTGTGTTCAACAGTATTTTTCACTAAATGAGATAATCCCTTTTGCACATTTACCTTTTAAATGGTAAAAACTCTTATTTACCGTGTTGCCAAACAAGCCATAGATATATAATTAATTCATTTCCGGAACACAAGTTTATTCAATAATTCCCCCTATTTCATTTTCCCATCTGTTTTTTGAAATATTTTAAATCTCCTTCCTAATCGGTTTAGACTCAAAAAAAAAAAGAAGCAAAAGAAGAGGTTTAGCAGTAGCCAACGGGTGCAACTTGATGGCGTTTATAAGCGTGTGATGAGATTTGTAGAATCAATCAATTACATAATAAACTCCAAAATTACACTCAGGAAGAATTATTAAGGGAAATTTACTGTACAGTCTCACATAAGGGATTTATTTATCAAATGGTCCCAAATTTTAAAATATTTATTAAATGGTCCCAGAGGTGTTGTCAATACAGCGTATGGTGTTGTCAATGCAGCACATGGTGTTGTCACGTGATAACCTTTGACAACACCATGAGCTAAATTGACAACACCTCTGGGACCATTTGATAAATATTTTAAAACTTAGGACCATTTGATAAATAAGTCGCTTATATGGAACTCAACAGTAAATTTTTCAATTATTAATTAAATAAATATACGTGGAGGACGGATTTTAACCATTAAAGGATCCGGTGACCCGTAACTTAATGGGTTGTTACGTAATTAAGAAACGTACAATTTAATATTTCACGTGCGCACGGAACATGTTTCAAACGTTAAAATAATAATCCCTCAACCATTGTCTCCATAGTTACCATCGTTCCCAAACCCAAACATCACACGTGCTACACATATACATGTACGCCCCCTCCAGAGAAAAAAAAATCTTCAACATATATTCCAAAAATCAAGCCCAGGTACATAAGTTGTATATAATGGAAATTGTTAGTATGTCACGGGATGGATAACTAATATTCGAATACCCATAATATACATGTACATATTTAATATACAACAATACTATATGAAATATTACCTTCAGTAGAAATATATCCATACCTATTAAAAAACCAAGCCCATTTGTACACCTCAAGCTAATTAAGCGTCGTTGAACAGATTAAAGTTAGGGAAATTTACTTTTAGATCCCAAATAGATGAATTAATGAACAAAATATCCTAAAGATTGGTAAAATTATCATCAGGTCCCAAAAGTAGTTGGTCCGGTTGTCATCAACAACCTCACCAATCGTCAATAACAATCGGACCAGCTACTGCTGGGACTTGATGGTAATTTTACCAATCTTTAGAATATTTTGTTTATTAATTCATCTATTTGGAACCTGATGGTAAATTTCCTTGGGTTTAACACAATGGAATAATCCACCACAATGTGGTGATTGGTGAATCAATATTCAAATCTTAACAATTAAAATTGGGTGCGATGGAATGGATAAGTGACCCACAATGTGCTAACCAATATTTGAATTTTTGCTAGAAAAAAAAAGTGGTTAGATTTAGTATTGATTAATGCCTCAAATGTAATTGTCTCTGCTACAAGGATATTTATACTTGGCAAAAATAACGTTTGAGTTCCTACTTAAAGTGTCTGCATTTAGTACCTGATAATCCATCAAACATGATTATCTCCGGTGCAAAGATACGCCTTCAAAACCCAAAAAAAAAAAGTATTAGAGTCATGTATATTTTTCTTAAATGATAAACTAATCGAGAGTGAGGGCAGGAACAGGAGAACTAAGTAACGCGCACGTCTAATCAAAACTCACGAACCTGATTTATGAAACCAGGGATTTAATTAAATAAATTTTAGAGCTCATTATAGTCAATGCAAGTAGAAGAAAATACATGTAATGATACTTCTGTTTCTTTCCTTCTAATGTTGTTCACACCGATCGATTTCATATATAGCAGTAGCTATGTAGCATGATTTAAGGCTTTGACCAATGCTTCTTAACCACAAAGCATTCACTTGTTGTGCCAAACAAATCCCAGATTCCTTCTTATCAATTAATCCTTATCATCATCGCTAATAATCACATTCTAATCCTTCTCACCCTTCACTCTCACAAAGATAAATTCCCACGTCTTGTTTTTATCTGGAATATAAAATATCTGACCAACGTTAATTATATTCTAAACAAACAAAGATTAATGTCCGTGGTCTCTTCCACGTTAACGTGGATGGGGTTAGGTGAGGGGATTTTATACACATATATATTAAAAAAAGGTGAGGGGATCTCAAGAAAAAAGAACCACAATATTGCGAATTTTTTTTTACCCGTTATACATAATGTGTGAATGTCACGTTTTAATAATTTGTGAATAGTACTGCTTGTAATGAATATCTCGAATTATATCCTTAAGTCTCATTTTTTTATAAAATTCAAATTTTATTATTACCTACCAGAACTAAAATGTTAGTGCGTGGGTAAAGTAGTCTATCCATTTTTGATATTTTTTGGATTAAATAAATAATGGCAGTCATGTGAAATGTAATGAAAATAAAATATAGTAATTGTCCCGATATATGCGGCTTCCCTTTTTTATTTTAATATTCCATTGAGTAAAACGACGCAGAACTTTCTACTTCTCCCGCACATGATTCCTATCTGCACCTCAGTCCTTTTGATGCACACGTGGCGTATTGGACCATAGAGATATTATCTCAAAAAACGGTAGAGAAATGTTTTTACCCGAGTCGAGGTAAATATGTGAAGGATATTATCTTGTTTTACAGAAAAACACTGTTGAACATGCTTTTAGGTGAGAGTTAAGTGTTTCCAAACGGACCAATTAGAGCAAATTAATCTCTCTGCCTCTCAATTTTTGATCTAGTTATAACTCAATCCCATAATTTTGTCTTGATTTAGTTTAGTCTATGTAGTTTTAATTTGATTATAACTCAGTTATTGAATTTTGACTCACTACAATTCAGTTTATGAAGTTTTAACCATTTTATAATTTAATCCTTATATTTTAAAAAATAGATCATATATATAATAAAAGGGTATGAACTAAGTTATAAAACAGTTAAAATTATAAAGGCTGAGTTGCAGTAAGTTAACATTAAATGATTGAATTACATTTAAGTCAAAGTTATATAGACTGAATTGTATCGAGTTAAAGTTTAGAGATCGAGTGTCTAAGTTACAGCCAGATCAAAAAGTGAGGGATCAAAATGTTAATTTTTTTTTCAAAATATTATTGTTGTGTTTTCTTTTTTATTTTGTAAAATCTTACCTCTTAATATCTGTCCACAATCTACTTTTACTTTTATAAATTTGAGTTAACTTCAAATAACACATTAAAATTGTTCGATGGTGCTCTACGCCTATGAAAGGGAGACTCTATTAAATCAAAAGAAACACGTAAACATCGTTTTTGTTCATATAATCGATATGACTATATAGATTATATAATTTAGAACTTTAATTTGAAGAAATACATGTACCAGATTTATATATAATGTTTGGTGCCATCTCAGTAGCAACTCTATATATATGTGTGTTTGGGAGTGTTTGGAGAAACGATTTTACGGATTTTAAAATTTTTTTATCTTGATTTACGTGTACCGTTGAATTTTTTTTTTTTAAATAGGCACAATACATTTTTTTTTGCCAAGAAATAGGCACAATACAATTTGATTATGATGATATTTATTTTATTTGAAATTCTATGGTGAAGTAATTTTTTTAACCTGCCTACTTTAAAGGAATTATAATAAATAGATAACATGTATTAAAATTAATTGCAGTGGTGCATAAAGATCTTACCGTGGGATCCGACACATGTGATCATTGCCGTACAGAGGCGAGGGACAAGACAACAAGTGGATGGAGATCTAGAGCAAGCAGTTATGAGTTTTAACTGGGCCCACCTATGAACATCCACCTGTGATTCTTAATTTCCCGTTTTTAAAATATTGTTACTATTATCCCTGTTTTTTTTTTTTTGAAAAAAAAAGTAAAGCCCACTGCTAGAAAGATAAACTCAGTTGTGACGAGGGGCATCATGGACTCAGAGATAGAAACTACTTTTTTTAACATAGGAGTAGAAGGAAGAACAATTTTTTCAGCAATGGATTTTTGAAACAACTAGCCGTGGTTAAATTGTGAAGGATTTTATGATGTAACAAAACTAATATATTAAATAGTAATTAAAAATAAGGAATAGAACGTGAGGATGAAATGATGGATTAAAGAGGAAATCAAAGAGAAAGTTCGGTTCTCAATTATAACATAGTGGTATGGCGTCTCTTAAGTGAAAGATCATAGGTTCGATTCCGTCATTGTAACCTCATGTCGTCAGTGTCTACCCCTTTAAATAAATAAAAAAATTGGGGGTGGGTGTGGGGAAGGAATGGTGTTGATGCAAGATCTGATTATTTGCTTATTTATTTTTCTTTATTAAAATAATTGGATTCCTAATCATAAAAGTCACAGTTCGGCTCAAGGAATGTAATTTAATAATAATAATAATATTTCGGAAACAAGGAAAATGATATTAATAATTCGGGACATGTTCCGTGGAACAACTTTTAGGAACGATGGGCGTGAAGGAGGTCGGCCTCTTTGGGGGGTCACAAATCAACATCTTCTGATGAAAGCAGGTGGCCACCAATCCAATCCAACGGCTCCAAACCCACGACCCAATCCTACGATTCTGACCTTATGCTTCTTCTCCTTTCGCAACGTTACAAATATATAACATGATCACGATGTTACCGACGGTTGATTAGATTAAGTGGTAAGCGGCTTGTTTCAACTTAAGAAATGTCTCGAATTTGAGTCCTTATGTATGCAGTAGCCACTGTTGAAAAATCCACCCACCATTTCCAAGTGCGTGATGCGGGTTGGATCCGAATTAGTTGAAACAAAACTCCGGAGACAAGAGGAAAAAAAAACATGATCATGATGTTGTTGTTGCTGTGTGTGTCTCTGTTGGGTTGGACCAATTTTTCTCTTTCTTTGCACAAAGTAACACTAACACACCCCTCTTTCCTCTCCTCTCACCCACTCACCTTCTCATTCTCCAATCTCATTCCTCTCTTTTCAGTGTTCTCAAATCAGGAAAAAAAATTAAAGATAAGATTAAAGGGTAAACTTCAACACATGTTAACCATAGCATAACGGGTTTTGATGTACTAAATATGACATTTTGAATTTGAATTTAGTTTTATGGTAGTAAAAAATGTCTTTAGGAGAATCATGTTAATTGACGCCTCTAATACTTGCGATCCAATAAGATAATCATATAAAAAAAAAGGCAAACCAAAGCTTGGTAGACACCAAACCAATGAAATTCATCAGATACCTACCATGTATCATGGCCACACTGTTTTCCTCTTCTCTGTTATTCCACTCTTTAACTCTTATCAGCTGCAGAATAAGTACTTGACCATCCCATAAATATAAATGCTTATTCTGATAAAATATTATAAAGAAATCGGGCAGGCATGTCCATGGGTTTGCTTTGAGTGATTGCCTGCGAGATTCATGTGGCTGAGTCACAAGCTCCTTTGGTCGCCATCGAAGATTTGAAGAATTAAGGTGAAAGTAAAAACCTCTGATGCCTAAAAGCCTGTCAGTATTGGTGGGTCCCCTACCGTCACCTAATCCAACGGTGATTACTGAGTCTGTGACGCCATTGAAGCCCTAAAATATTTATTATTCATATCAGCACAGGCAGATGAGAATATGATATTTGTGGAATTTTGTATCCTTATCATGTAAGAAAATGAGGGAAATCACACCATACGGGAAAGTCCAAAGGACTCGCATTGTTTCTTTCTCCCCCCTTCCCCCCCTTTTCTTTTTGTTGTGCTTGGAATGTGGGCTTCCGTTTTCCTTCCTCCATTATAAAAGCTTTCACTATTAATGACTTGTTGTTTTTATAAGTTATTAAAAGGGCAAATAATGGTTTGGTTTTGGACCAAAAAATGGATGGTGAAGATGAATGCTTTTGGATTTTATTTGATGAAGATCTGTGATCATGGCAGAAAAGTCCATAGTCAACAGGATACGTGCAATAACATTCCGCTGCCTCTCATTCACCTTGTTGGGTAAACACAAGTGAAAGTTCTTAATTTTTCTTTTTTGGATTTTTTTGGAGGGACAATTTTATTGAAATCTTTTAGGATTAACATCTATAATTA
>JANTPZ010018760.1:0-10949 GCA_025593235.1 Vachellia pachyceras | reverse complement strand
CTGCAGAATTCAGGGTCCTCTCTTGAGAGCACTGGGCTTTACTTCCAGGCAGCCCTAAAGTTTCTTCATGGAGCCTCTCTATTGGAATCTGGGAACAACGATAATGCTAAATACAGTGAGATGAATCAAGCAAAGCAAATGTATAGTAGCACAGCAAAATTGTGCGAGTAAGTTAACATTTTTTCCTCCCGCCTCATGCATTAACTTTATTCATGGGCAAAATACCGCTCCAAGTGAAATGCACATAAAAATGATTGTGTAGTGATCTGCAGATGCTTTTCACTTCATCTAATTGTTATCACATCCTTGCATTTGGGTATGCTATTTTTATTTTTATATGTAGATTCTGGAGCCAAAAAACATGTCAAGCACCTCACTGTTCTTTAAGAGGGGCTGCCAAAAACTTTACTTTGGGCACTACATGAAGAATTTGTGCTATATATATATATTTGATCAAGTGTTTTTCAAAGCTTAACAAATGTCTAAATTTGGATTATTGATGATGGTTGATAATTTTATTACATGGATTTTCTTAATTTGACATATTAGGCAAGACATCTGGGACTTATTTTTCTTGGGCTCTGATCTGAAACCTAGGATGAATATTTTATCTCTAAGTTCGGGCAGATATTCAGTTGTGTACTAATAATTGATTGAGTATAGATGTGATGGAGACTGTATTTGAGAGCATTTGTCTTGTAGGCTAAAGTGATGTTTCCTAGTAGTTCACCCAAAGTAATTGGTGTGCTTGTCTTTGCGTTGCCATAATTTTGTCTAAATAAAGGATGGAGGACCAGTGTTGTGCACACTGCCATTAAGCTTTTCAACCATCCCCCTCCTCCTTACCAACTTTATCTCTGTTGTCTTGTCTTCACCTGTACATACGGGCTTTCACCACCCTCCTCCCTGCCAACTTTACCCCTGCTCTCTTCTCTTCCCCCATGTATACAAGCTTTCACCATTTTCCTATTGTTGTCTGTGTTACTTATTTCTTTATTGCTTTCCCTTTGCAATTCGAATATTAGGTCTCTGGCTTTTCTATCTGTTTCATTGTTGTTACCTGTCCTAAGTGAGCATATTTGGGGTTGGGGATGATGCATGTGCATAAACGTGGAACTTAGATGACTTTCTCTTGGTTGACTCTGTTATGCAATGTACATCAAGCTCATGGTTGGATTTTGGGTCTGTTTGTGACTATTTTTTTTTCTTGACATTTTCGCTTGATAGGTTTTGTGCCCATGAATTTGAAAAGTTGAAAGATATGGCTGCTGCTTCTTTGGCTTACAAATGCGTGGAGGTGGCATATATGAGGGTCATATATTCCTCCCACACTAATGCAAGCAGAGATCGAAAGGAGTTGCAGGAAGCTTTGCAATCTGTTCCTCTTGGTAATGAAATTTATGATGTATCAAAAGTTCATATTTTTGCATAAATTCGCTTACTGTAGCTGTCCTGCATTTGCAAGACACATGGAATTTCTTCCATATGAAAATCATAACCTTCCACACGCCCAAAAATTTGCTTGCCATCCTACCAACTTTCTTTTCCATTTAATCATCAAACACGTACTGTCTCACCTTCAGGTGGTTGTACTTGATAAATATTTTGACTGTCTTGTAGAATAGTTGGAATGGCATATACAATATCGTAGATCATTTGGACACTCCTTAGAAATATCAAAAAATCACTTATACAGTGATACAGGTCTATCTAGTTTATTGGCTGTGATATAATGTAGTAATTTGACAAAAAAGTACATACAGCTGATTTTGTTGATACTGATGAATGTTAATTATTTTATCTCCTTTTATCATCTCAACTGTTCTTTCTTGATCACATCTCCCAATTATGAGAATGTGGTGGAGATGAATTTTGACCTTGTATTTTTGTCAGGTGAGTCTCCCTCATCATCTGCTTCTGATGTTGATAATGCTAATAACTCTACAGCAGCAGACAAGATTGCCTTGTCAAAGGGTGTTAGTCCTCCCCAAGTTGCTCGAACCCATGTTATTGCTGCCCAAAATGGCCCCAACTTAGTACGATTGCTTCACTTTGTAAGTGAACTTCTTTTCCACAATACAAGAACGCATTTGAAAGGGAAAAACCTCAGAAACTTAAATAGGAACCCCATCTGAGAGTATGAATTTAAATTCACGTTTCGGAAAAATTGAAATTGTGGAGAAAGAGTATCTTTCTTTGTGATTGTGTCTGCAAAAGGCACCATGGTATCTTGTCACTAATTGTCATGTGTCATGGAATAGCATTCACACTGGAAACTGTCATGTTCCACTGTATGCTAGCTTAAGCACTGACTTGAGATTAGTCTTTTTGGTTGGGTATCAACATTATATAATTTATATCTCTAATGATTGCAGACTCAGGATGTGAATTTTGCCATGGAAGCCTCAAGGAAATCACGGATTGCTTTTGCAGCTGCCAGTTCAAGCTCATGTGAGGGCAAGCATGCAGAGGGTATCTCCCCCATCAAGAAAGCTCTTGATTTTAACTTCCAAGATGTGGAGGGTTTACTACGCTTAGTACAGCTTGCTATGGAAGCCATTAATCGTTGAGGAGTGCAATTGATTTGAAGATGGTCCTTGATTGGGAAGAGCATGTTTCATGATGCTGCATATAGGATTCTCAGGTAAAGATGACCTGGATGGTGAAATGAAGAGCTTGCGTTTATCATGTTGAACATCAGCCACACTTGCCAACTTTTAAAGCTAGTGTTGTCTTTGCACGTGGATATAAACTTATGCCGGGCATGGATGTTGAATTGACAAAGCCAGGGCATGGAATTCATTTTTGACGCCTTTAAGAATGTTACTTATGGTTGACCTTGAGATATTGTGGAGATGTTGTGGAATACGAAGCCTACAAAGCTGATGCATCAGGACTTTGGTTAAAGATTTGATTGTTGTGGATATAAACTTTGAAGTCTGATATCGCTGGTCATCTTTCGGTTGTTTCACGTACTGGAGGAGTTATTGCTTTTCAAGTTGTAAATTTGTAAATTTTTAACTGATGGATAAAGGAAGTTACGGATTTTGCTGATCATCCTTCTATATGTGAAAATTGTATTCTCTTTTGTGCTTAAAGTGCTCTGTGGAGGAAGACGAGCAGGAGAGAGTCTCACAAGTAAGCCTTTTTTATATTGTGAATACTATAGATATCCATTTATTCTTTGAATAATGCTTGTACTTATTTTTGTTACAATTTTTAGCCTTTTCTTTCTAATTTTCTTTTAGTCTGTGTATGCAGGTCGTCGTGTACAATTTCTGGTATTGCTGGTGGAACTTTTTCTTACTTTGTTGTTGATAAGTAACAAGAAGCAGAAGGAATTAGGATGTACAGAAGGAAATATATGCACTAGCACAGTATTATGATGTCAATACTTTTTTAGCTTAGAGGTATACAAGTACTCCTAATTTTTTGAAATTTTGTTACTCGATTGAGGCATGTCTAATCGCACCCTTCCTCTCTCTTGTTTTGATTTTGACGAAGGAAGGTAGCGGATGTACTTTGAACCTACTCGTTCATGTCAAAGCTGTTGATAGCTTCCTCTGCGGTAACTAATTGGTATGTTGTTTCAACTTTTGGCATTCCGTCGTATAACTAACTATTAAACAGTCAACTTGTGAAGTGCTTCCCTGTCATCGGGCAATGCTGTTGATTCCTGCTCTTTAGCATCCTACTTACAAAGATTGTAATCGAATAGAAAGAAAAACATGATGAAAAAAAATTAGTTTCGGAGATAAATGAAATTTATGCGGCTGAGTGAAAATGATAAGACAGAGTATTGACAAGAAGAATATAACTAACGATGCATCTATTATTCTATGTTGGAAATAGTTTTTTTTTTTTTATGCAACCAAACATCAACGAGTTATGTGAAGTTTTTCCATGCTACTTGTGTCTATGCTGAAATTGTCAGACTGCATGGGAAGTCGAGATCGTAAAAAAGGATGTATACGGTATTGGTTGTCCTAGCCATTTGAGTAATTGACCTTACTGCGCTCAGGATGTTGTTTGTCCTAGTTAATGCTGGATGACAATTGTTACCAATTATTGGCTTGTTTCTTTTTGCGTTTGAATTTTGCTACACACTTTTGTCAACAGTACTGTGCATGGCATTATTTGTTGTCTGATTCACAGCATACCTGTGGTTTCACTTTCAGGTTCTGCGCCTGAGGCAAATTTTAGATGCAGTTGCGGTTAAGCTGTGGTTGCTTCATAGTAGATTTTTGGTTTCCTTGATTATTTGTACTACTGGGATATGTCGCCAACTTGGCATGGAGTAATTGTAAGCTCTCTCCAGAGAATTGAATTTTGACACCCCAACCTTGCAGCTAGCATGTACAGAGATGGTGCATTTAGTTATTTACTAAACTTGAGTAATAAACTTTGTTTTGCGCCAATAACCTTTTATCTTTAGTAGGCAGAATGAAAGCAATAAAGTTGAAAGTTAAGTCACACTGATGTTCTCCTCCATGCTTGGTTGACTGTTTGGGCTTGATTCCAATTTGTTACCAAAATGTTTTTTTTTCTTTTTTCTTTCTCCCAAATAAATAACATTAAATTTAGACCATCTTGTTTTAATTATAGC
The DNA here is from genome assembly GCA_025593235.1 of Vachellia pachyceras. Taxonomy (NCBI): domain Eukaryota; kingdom Viridiplantae; phylum Streptophyta; class Magnoliopsida; order Fabales; family Fabaceae; genus Vachellia; species Vachellia pachyceras. Next base: position 6,343 of record JANTPZ010018760.1, on the reverse strand, counting down.
TTAGATTTAGTGTCTATTCATTGAAAAACTAAGAAGAGAGGCCTAATAAGCATTAATCAACAGACAAAGTGAGTTTAAGTCCTCTGCTAAATTTAAACCGTTAAAATGAAAATAAATTAATTGAGCTTTTCAAACTAAATAGATTAATGAGCACCGAAACCAAAGCGACGTCGTACCTTGGTATTAACCGCAATCTACCAACCAGCGAGACCGGGTAACTATGGTTTTCAGCTCACGAACATCCGAAAATAGATGCGTTACATGCTCGACAAACAGTAAAACACTTGGTTGGTCTTGGCGGGTAAAAATCTGCTATTAAATTCTGTAAAAGCATAATCGTTCTTGTAATTGAGAATGCGACATTCACCAATCAATTTTGTACATGTTTCATAAACAATTTTTTCCAACGGTGGACGCAAGCCAAGACAAAAGTATCTCGAAATTCGTCTGTAACTCTTTTCTCTTAATGGATTCCTAAAAATACACTAAAGTGCACGTTTGACAACGCGGTAGAGAAGTACTTTTACGTAAGTCAAGGTAAATATGTGAAGGAGATTATATCGTTTTACAGAAAAATACTGTTGAATGTGCTTTTGGGTATAAGTTGAGCGTTGCGAAACTAGCACTTTGTTGTTAATTTTCCCTTTGTACGAGAGGGCATTTCCCATCATGAAACTAACAATCTATCGTCCGATGCAAAGATACTATTAAATGCCACTCACATTCTCCAACGACCAACTCTAATCGACGTTACTTCTTGGTCACATTCTCAAACATACCAGATGGTTTTATCCAGAGGTGAATCCACACGACACGAGGAAGATGATGGTGTTGAAAGTGACTCATAACTGATACTCCCTGGTGATTGTTATTCATCGCTTCTGCTAACTCCAACCTTTGCCACTGTGGTTCATGCAAATTTGGCGATCCCCCACCAACACCCAAGAAATCATGAACCGTCGCCATATTTGGCCCCATTGGATTCTCTTCTCCTCTGCCATCTCTCCCATGCATTATTAAACCTGAACTAGTACTACTACTAGTATTGTTCTCTAGTTCCACATTGTTCTTCTTCATCATTCCTGGTGGGTTCTGATGATCACTCGCAAGGAAAATCGGGCTGAACATGCCCATATCGGTAATTGCAGATCCAGCAGCAGCACCAGTAGCATCGAACAGCTCTGAAATTTCCTGTGGGACTTTCTGGAGAAGTTGGTTGGGGAATGCTCCGGCCGTGTTGGATTGATCACGATGAAGATGATGGAGGTGATCGTAAGAGGAACTGTCAGCAGCAGAAAATGGCGCTTTAGTAATGGAAGAGACATTATTGTGATGATCGGGACCGGCCATACTAGTGACCAGGTTCTTCTGCATCATGGGAGAGTTGACGCCGTTGTTGCTTGTTGCGATGGCACGCATTTGGGCCGCTTTCTGCAGCAAAGCCGTGGCGGACATTTGGGCCATTGGGCCCATGAATTTGATGTCTGCGGGGAAGTAACCGAAGGTGGGGGAGGGAGTTTTGGGACTGAGCTGGAGCGCGGCGGAGGAGGAGGGAGAGATGGGCTTTCAGCCGGTGAAGAGGGATGGGGATGTTGTGTAGATCATGGGCCCACCCATGCTAATGGGCTTGAATGGTATTGGGACGAGATCCTGGGAGATGGTGGCGGGAGGCCTGGTGGGCATAAGATCTGCCACCTGACTTTGCATGCCAGTGCTTAATCCCTGGGCCACCCTGTTGTTCTCTTCAGCTAACGCGTCACAGAAAGCCCTGTGCGTGATGAAGCTATCTCTCCTGCACCAGGTATTTGAAAAGATGAATTGAAAGTATACAATGTTGAGGTAAGTGTTATAGAATTGACTTAGAAATAGAAACTGGTGTATATGATTTGAGAAGGTGAGATATATATATATATATATAGAATCAAACCTGGAAAAAACGGTGCCGCAGTCGCATTTGTATTCGCGGGTGCCACAGGTTTTGTGGTGGGCCTTCCAGTCAGATTGGACGGCATTTTTTTGGGAGCACTTGTCACATTTCCAATTCTTCTCGCCGTGCTTTCTGCTGTAATGCTTCTTGATGCCGGTGAGATCTCCGAGGGCTCGAGCTGGGTTGTGGTGGACGCAGGAGGGCTCGGGGCATACACGTACACCCTCTTCTTCACCTCCGTGCTGGGCCTCTGCCTCAGCTTCCACGGCAGATTGTGTCCTCTTCTGTGCAACTGCAGGTTCTGGTCCCTCTGAAACCCCTTGTTGCATATCTCGCACACGAACCTATTCGTCGCCATCAGCGTCGTCGGCGACAAGGCAATAATTTCAGCGTTCGGATTTCAATAGAAGATTCATTAACATTAATCCAATTCAGTTGAGGGATATGATCATGAAACAAATGGTGAAATGATAAAAATTAAGCATGCGTGTGTATGTGTATGTTTATTTGTGTGCATGCATGGAGTCATTGGGAGCTGATGAAGCTGTGGGACCCAAGTGGCTGTGTTGACGATGATCATGTTGATCCTTCGCTTCTTCATGAACCTCTACTGTGTTCCCGGACGACAGGCTTCCTCCATCGCCTGAAACAACGTTGTTTGACATCCCCTCCCCTCTCTTTTTGTTTGATCTCTCTTGAGGCGAAAGTGTAATTAATGAATCTGACCTCGTAACCAGAGTTTGATGAGAAACAATTTCCCTAATAATATAAGAGTTCATTTGTTTATACAACCAAATTTTTATTTTAGCGAGTTAATTAAGTGGTCAAGCGTCCTCTGCTTTTGAAAATCGTCTTATATATAATGAATCAACTTCGTTTATTAAAAATAAAATAAGCCCATTAAAATTTGTACACTATCGATAATTATTATAACTATGAAAGATGTGTGTGCGTGTGTGTGAGTGTATATATACACGTTCAACAGCTCCCACCCATGATTTGCTTTATATTTATCTTTTCCCATTTTCCTTCCTAAGATCCTGAATGCGGTTAATTCTTCATGTCTTCGTAAATATTATTGGAATATTAACATACATCTATGATGATTAATTATAATACTAGTATTTTAGAGCTTCCTGAATTCTACATTAATACATTGTAGCAACTTAAATCGCAATGGAAACGAAGGTCAACTAATTAATAATTAATGATGAGGAGAAACCTAATTGGGAGTGTTTCATTTGATGCAAACGATCGAAGGAAACAAAGAGAAGCAATGGCGAACACACACACACGCACATGTATATATCTTGATATAAAAATATTTAATTAGTGACATAAAAGATGCATGCATGGCTGTTTCCGAGTTAACCTAGATTCAGTCTTTCCATAGCCACATTTAGTAAGAGCATCCTATGACCTCCTTAAGATTCCATTGTGTGTATCTGTGGTGTAATATATTATACGATGGGCAAAATCTTCAAGGTATTTCAGTATATAAAACAAATTAATGGAACAAGATAAAATAAAATAAATCTCAGTTTTATGTTGAAAGAGGAAAAAAGAATTTTTTTTTTCTTACACTTAATAGCCATTCGAAGCACGCATATATTATTATTACCATTTGAACGACGTATGATATTGCTGAAGATTTTATAATTGCCTCATGATGCATGTTGCAATGGTTCAGATCATAGTAGCGGAATGTCACCCGCGATAGCATCTCACAAAATGATTTTTTTTTTGTGGGTCATGAACTGTTGTTGCAAGAGAGATTAGTTGCTTGTTCGGAATATTAGTGATAGATAGAAATTATTTTTTCAACGTAATTTACGATATAATAATTAAGTATGTAAGATGGAATATTAGTGATGGATATAAGTTATTTTTTCAACGTAATATACGATCTAATAATTAAGTATGTAAGATGAATTTTATTTCAACTTATGTAAACATACTTCTCAAACGTTAATGCAAACAGATCCTGTATACAAAGTATCTCTATAGACAATTTTCTCTGGTCAATATATGACTTTATGACCTAACAATGACATTAAAGCTTCACATTAATTAATGAAAGGTGGGGAGTATGATCATGCTTTCACAATATGCATACTCAACTTTGATTAAATGTTGTCCATAATTATTTTATATAACTACTAGCTCTTGTTTTTAATATATAAGCCAATTAATTTTTTTTAAAAGATTAAAAAAATTAATTAAACTACTTAATTATAACTCAAGTAAATTAGTTTGTACATCAGTGTATAAATATTGTAAATTATAAATATATCGTTAGATTGTATTAGTTTATAAATCAAGTAAATTAATTTAAAAAAATTATAAATATGTTAATTAATTGGCTTCATTAATCTCACAAAAAAGCAAACTGATTCTTATGTTAATGACTGAATGTAGTATTAATTATTAATAAATTAGCAGTCATTATCTCAACGAAATATTATATAGGGGGAGAAAAAAATAATAAAAGGGATATGTTATCTTGTGTCATTTGTTGATGTTGATGAACTTGGTAGCTCCACACGCTTAACTAAAACAAGAAGCAAACAAAGAGACAGAGATCAGAATATCAAAACACAGACTACGTTACGTTTCAAACAGCGAGTCAAAGAATTTTGAAGGCCATGTCACTCAGAATACTCTTCTTCTTCTTTTCTTCATCTTAATATATAACTTTCAATAAGCGACGAATAAGAATCCGTAGTAGGAATTATCATCATATATATATATAGGTCGATATGAATGAGCCATGCATGCATGCAACAATGCGACGACGAAGATTGCCTTATCAATAATTATCCCGCAGATTAATTTCTTCACTTTGTTCCTGTAAACCAATTTATTATAATAATCTTTGAAGAATCTCGGGTTTCTGATTTTTTTGATTACTATAAATTGATCTCATTGCTAATCGACATAGGCAAAAGAACCGTTTAGAAAAATACCAACATAAAGGACAATCTGGATTATTCTTTCCTTGCAGAATAGTTTATTAGATATTTCTGACAGTTTGGTTATCATCAAGGGGAAGATAATGCATTAAAAAAAATTAATGATAATTGTTGAGATGGACGTGTTTCGATTAGGTGGAAAACGTAATTAAATATTAGGATTTTTAAAGTGTTGGGTCTCTCATCAAGCCTGCATGGAGCACTCGGATCTGAAAAATTGACGACAATTATTCTATTACGTTAAGCAATAATACAAAATTAAGGTTGAATTATTGGAATGTTTATAATAATAAGGAGGGTCTTGGAGTTAGGGAAACAGTCTCACCCTCTTATGCACATGCCAACTCCTTTAACTTAGAATGTTCATAGTTTGTTTCTAGATGTAGAATCTATTTAGTTAATTTAATTAAATTAAATATGTTAGTTAAGTTAGTTAGTATGATATGTTTTTCTAATAATAGCCTAATCATATTCCTTCATTACCTCATTCCCTTTGCCTTACTTGATTATTATTGAGGGAGTATCAAGAGGCAATTTAGGAAAATTATAAAAATTTAAAATATGTCCTATATTTAAGATTAAGATTAACTTTGTATCAAACAAAAGATTAAGATTAACTACCCAATTAAGTATAACTTAAGGATCGAAGGAGTATTTTTCTTCTATTCTAAATGTATGTATTGGTCCTAAATATCATATTTTAATCTAAATTCATCTATCAGATTTATAATTTTTATGTGAATTGCACATATTAAGGGGCGTGTTTGGGAATTCCGTTGGGAGAAAGGAGTTTACAGATTTCGTGGTATTTTGCAGATTTCAAGATGGTTTTACAGCTTTTAAGATAGTTTTTATGGATTTCAAAATGGTTTTATCTCGACTTGCGTGTACCGTTTGGGAAATGATATTCCCAAACAAGTACAAGATAGTTCTTCGCCATGCGAGTATTTGCACTGCAAATTATTAAAAGGAATATTATAGAAAAACTAACAATTTTAATTAGTTATCTACAATAAGCAGGTAAGCATCAAGTTACCCGATCTAATAATATTTTTACACACTTTTTGTAGATAATTGAGGGATTTTAACACATTTCTTAAACTAAAATTACATGATTAATTACTAATTTAGAATAAAGATATTTGCATCAAATTAAATCCAATTAGGGGAAAAATAGTTTTAAATTGATAATTTATTCATGCAATTGTTTCCTTGAGATTTTGATATTATTTTACGCTTAATTCCCACTACTAGGTTGTCCTTGAGTTGAAGAAATGGTACTAGAAGAGAAGCTATTGTAAAATATTCAAACACAATTTTCTGTGCGTATAATTCGTCAAAACTAATGGCCTGCAAATGGACCACGCCTCTCGCTGACCAAGTTGTGAACCATGAGAATGTCTAAAAAGCAACCAATCACCTTAGAACGGACATTAATGAGAAG
>JANTPZ010018756.1:0-12724 GCA_025593235.1 Vachellia pachyceras | reverse complement strand
CTCTTCAAAGCTATTTTATGAACTTGTGTGAATGGTGCATTGTTTTATGATGTATGAGCTTGTGTTATGTGTATGGTATGTGACTTTGATTGCTATGGTCATATGCATGTTAATGTAATGTTTGAACATGTCACATGTACCTTGATCATACACACATTTTTGAAAAGCATTACATGCACATTCACAAGTTTTGTTAGTTAGTTTTGCTATTGGGATTTGCATAAATCTCATTATTCCCCAACTAACCATGTAGGTGGAAGCTCAAGCAAGGGTATGGAAAAGATTATTGATGAATGGATATTATGTTCTTGCTTGAGTGAATTTTTGTGTAAATGTTATGATTTGCTAAGCTCTACCTACAAGTTGTCATAGTTTTGTAATCCTAAACCTCTACTTGAGGTAGTATGTGAATATATGATGATACATGCATGAATATGGGGCTAGAAAAGCTAAAGAATGATAAGAAAGTAATCATGCATGATAAGGGGTTGATTTATAAACCAAAAGAGGTTTTGGTGATTTTTAAGAAAAAGTTAGTTTTCAAAGCAAATGGGTTCCAAAGGCCCTGAAAACTGATCTGTTTCAAATGGCGATGAAAAATAGCAAACGAGCTCTGATTGAGCTGAAACTTTTCAGTTAAATACTAAACATCCTAAGCTTTAAAATGATATAAATTTTGCGAAATTTTGATGTGTACTTTAAGAGATATGATTTTCCAAATTTGAGGGAAAAATCTGGAAAAAACTGGAAGTGACTATTTGAACTACAATTTTTACGAAATAAACTGATTCAATTAGGCAAGGATTGGAACCAATGAGTATTTTTCCCTATAGATCACTTAATAAGGTTAATTTAGAAATTGGAACCACTCCATTTTGATTTTTCTAGAATTAATTATGAATTTCAAAGTTTTGCCAGAAATCTGGAAAATATGCCAATGAACAGTAACAGCGTTTTTGAATTTTCAGGTTCACTATAAAAGGCCAATTTGAGTTATCCAAGGCCCTAGAGTGGTTCTAAAGTAATCTAATATGAGGATATATGGGGAAAATAGGAGGTGTTACAAATTCTGCTACAATTCTTCTTTTTCATCACTTAACATGCATGACTCCCATCAAAGTAGTCTACGGGCGCGATCCCCCTCCTCTCCTACAACACTCATTCATGGAGGATACCCCAGTTGATGTTCATCAATTGTTGGAACAAAGGGATGAACTTTTGTCCTTACTGAAGCAGAATTTATCCAAGGCATAACATAGGATGAAGAGATATGCTGACTTAAAGCGCTCTGAGCTATCCTTCTAGGAGGGCGATTGGGTTTTAGTTAAGCTCCAACCGTATTGTCAGCATAGTGTACAACTACGTCGCTACCAAAAATTGGCCTTCGTATACTTTGGTCATTTCCAGGTGAACGAGAAGATTGGTCAGGTGGCGTATCACCTTGCACTGCCAGGGACGCCCTTCACGCACTACATCCTGATTTGGTCCTTGAGGACAAGGCCCCATTCAATGGGGGAGGTAGTGTTACAGATCCAAGTTCAATAGGCCCAACACAACCCAAGGATATGAGTCAGGAATTGTGAGAAGAGGCCAGAGAATTAAGAAATCGTGGAAGCTTCAAGACTTGGAGGAGGACTAGAATAATAAGACAAAAAAGGTTATGGATGGGAAGGATAGTAGATGCTTTAGCTTTCTCTCTCCCCCTCGTTTGTCCTTCCCCTCTATGGCAACTGTGCCCTTTATTTTCTGTTATTCAGTATCTTTATGCAGATTTCCTTTTGCATGGCTGTGTAATGACGTCTTGAATTTCATTAATATGAGTAATAGGGCATTTTTATACCTACAAGCTTATTGATGAGAATTAGTTTGTACCAGAACATATGGATTAATTTTCTCTAACTATAATAACAAAAAATATTTATATATAACTTAGTTGAAAAAAAATCAGAACTCGGTATCCATTCCTTAAATTACGTTTTAAGAATTATATATGGAGAAATGTACTATAGTAGCAGTGATGTAAAGAAGTGAAATTTGTGCATTGCGTAGAAACCCATATAATAAGTCGTAATACGTAGATGGATATTGATCGATGTGGATGGTGTTGTAAATTTTGTCATGTTCTTTTCTTCTTCTTTTAGACATAAAAAACTTAGCTTAAGATGCATCCAGTATCATGAAGTATTTTTCAAATGTATCGAACAACATGAAGTATTTTGTGATGAATTCGACGCCTTCAAGTAATTTTTGGATGCCTCCAACATCCTAAAGTAATCTTTATACTTGGTGTTATATGTATAAAAAAATATTTTTTAGATGCATATATAAAAAAATTCATCATGTTGGGTGGATAAAAAAAATACTTTAGAGTGCTTAACATATTTAAAAAATATTTGAGGATATTGAATATACGACAAAATACTTTATAATAATGAATGCATGTAAGAAAATATTTCATAGTGCTGGATACACCTTAATCCAATAAATTTTGTAATAGTATAGCTTTATATTTTGGACAGAAGAGAAGAATTATAAGTTGGAAAAATTAAAGTTTTGTTATTTAAACTTATTTAATTCAAGTTCCAGCTGTTTAGTACCTTAATTAGTGTGAATTGATTTATTCATGTAGTCTTAATTTTCGTAAACTTCAAGCTATATCAATAACGTTGAAACTTGAAAGCATAAAAAGAATATTCTTGTGTTGGTAAAAAAAAAGAATATTCTTGTGTTAAATACATGAAGAATAGCTATATTTAGTATTTAGCTCATCCCTTTTGAAGCATACTTGTAAATAATGTGCTTACGTTAGTGATGATGATTTGTTTATTATTTATGGTTTAAAGAAACTATGAACAAAAGTATGAAGATAACCAACAGGATTAAGTATAGTGGAATGGATCAGTCCATCACAACGTGATGAACTAGTTTTTGAATGATCATTGAAAGATATATATACATTTAGTATTTAATAATACACCGAACATGATTACTTACAATGAAAAGAATTTTATTGTTTTCATATAAGTCTCACTCTCAAATTTAAGAATTTTACTGCTACTGTCTGATTATTGGATTTGAGTTCATTATTATTCGTTAAATGAACGGTAAAAAAAGTCTTCTCAAGCATATTCTTGAGAGGGGCTGTGGTTATTCTTTATTCTTCAATTTTTTTGTCCATTGTGTTATATTAAATACTCTTAAATTTCATACACAAAATATTATTATAAATTTTATCAAACTTAGGAATCCTACAAAGTATCAACCACTCATTTTAATTTGACAAAAATTTAGAATTATATATATGCTTAGTTATTATTTAATATACTACTAGAAAAATGTCAGTTAGTGACAGAAAAATCCATCACTAAATAAGCATTTTCCATCAGAAAAATTCCATTTAGCGATGAAAAATATTAGTGACCCTCGTTTTAGCGACGAAAAATAACCATTTAGTGACAGATTTTCCGTCGCTAAACGGCATTTTTCTGGTAATAATACAACTTGACAAAATATAATGACATTTAAATCATATATATGGACTAAATAATTTTTTTGAAATATTTATATATTATTTGGTACTAACTAATGCACTGAACTCCAAATTTGAGTATTATCATGCTTGAAAAGAAAGCATCCTTATTATGTTTTTCAATAGTTTATAAGATTCGAATTCTTCAATAACTTTTCAAATTATAAAAATTAAGTTGTATTATAGCATCAGAAGTATGATTTATCTAAAATTCAAATAAGATCAAATCACGCATATTTTTTATTTTATATAAAATTTAGTCATTCTTATTAAGTTCATGATAGATATATTGTGGTTGAGATATGATAATAGAAATATACACCTTCTGCTTCTAAATGTAGTGGTAGATACACATATAACTAATTTACCTAAATTATAAAAAATAATTAGTTATTTTTTATTAAAAATGCATGTGGATTTTTTAAATTACCATTATCTAAAAGCTATATAATTGTGTTGATTACGCCCATTATTGTATGTAATCAATAGTAATTTAAATAAAAAATGGTAATTGTAAGAGAAAAAGTTAAATGATATTTGTGCTTGCACGTACCAAACAACGGCATTTAAAGTGGAAGATTAATCTTGAAAATCCGAATTTGATAAAGATATAAAGATATTTAAGATTAACATTTTATTAATCTTGAAAATTTGAATCTCAAAAGATATTCAAGATTAATCTTTATTAATCTTGAAGTTCAAATTACAAAAGATATACAAGATTAATCTTTATTACTCTTTAAATTTGAATTTCAAAGGATATTCAAGATTAATCTTTATACATGATATTCAAATTATGAAATTTGAATTTGGATTAATCTAATATGATCAAATCATATCTTTTAAATTAATCCAAACAACGAGCCAAACGATTTAATTTATCATTATAAATTAAATCAATGTTAGTTTTTTTTAATTTATCAAATAAATTAAATATTAAAATTAACATACATTAACATTATCTATATAATATTAATGTAATATCAAATTTATATATATAATATATATAATTCGAAAAACCTTAGAATTAAAGCGCGTGTTGGGCTTGTTCTTGCATGCGACTCTGTAGGCCCACGTGAAGTTGGCAGTAGGCTAAACTGAGTATTAACCCACAAATCGTAAGTGACCTCTAGTAAGATATTGCGATTACCTAAATCATATGTGGATCGTTAACATAATACAACTTTTCATGCAACCACATCGGTATATCCCTTTTGTCACACGATATATCGGTCAAGGAGAGGCATGGATGACGTTATCCTCTTATTCCTGACCATTACTCTCTCGATCCTTGAGTAGTCTGATCTCATAAATGAAAACCCTTTTTTGTTACAGTATGGCCATACATTTCTTAGATTGACTCATCAAGGGGCCCAGTAATATCTCTAAACTAATGTGAGGGATAAATCTCATCTTGATCATTCAGATTCATCTGCATGAAAGATCCCTAAGATCGATCATAGCCTTTATCATCACCCGATTAAAGGTGACTTTTGTCTAAGTCAAAACTTAGCGAGTCTCATGTAGGAATCCATGATGATCTCACGTCAAATGGCATTGTGATATATTACATATGAGATAAGCTAATGACTTAATCCATTAAGCTAATGACCTTGTACACTTACAAGTGCCTATGACTTTAACTCGTATTTCAATACCTTATCAAAGTTATACTGGTCTTACTTTATCTTTGCTCCCACATAGATAGCCGACAAGGGACATATGGACAATCTTCATAATTTTCCCATGGATGCAATTATCATAATAAACATACAAAAGTTATGATAATTAAAAGAAAATACATTAAAATAAATAATGTCTGAGGTACAATGATTGGCCCATATGGCACAATTTCTAACACTAACTGTACCTAATTTTTCCTTCAAACAATAATGAGTTCCTGTTTGCTACACTATGGAAAGAGAAATCCACAGAGGGAGTAAATTCAAGATTTCGTTAATACGAATTCTTTCAAAAAACCGACTGCAAATGTTACCAGCTGCCAAATGGTAAACTAAGTAATTTATTATTAAGGTAATGTAGTTGTTAAACTAAAGAAACTAAACCTGATGCTATTTTGTTTTTAGTTTTACCTTGGTCAGAATGGGTGTTTTGCTTAGCATGATTGTATGATGCATGTGATAAACACAGACTTCTCTTCATATGATTTGGTCATCAATTTTTTTTTTTTTGTTTATATATGTCCACCAACATCTTTGCCTAGATTATGGAATTGACATATGTATACCTCACAAGATAAGCGATAATGGCCTAGATTTGTTTTTATCTTTTTTTGTTGTGCAATTACTTGCAGATTTACGGATTGATTGATTTTTCTTCTGTGGCTTTGCTAAACTAAAGAGTCATTTGGGGGAAATGGAGATCAAGATGGATGAGAAGCAGGACTTGAACTGGGACTAGGAAGATGACGAAGTGAAGAGTGGAGGTAATTGGCTGTTAATTGGGAAGCTATTTTAAACCATGGAGCATTTAAAAGAATTGGTTCATAGTGCTTTGTTGAAACATCCTCTTCCACAAGCCCAAAATAAATCATTAATTTCATCGATTCAAAATTAATTTTTATGAACCGTCATCCCAATCTAGAGATGGCTCCATGCTATTCAAATATCAAAATATAGAATCGCTTATCTTTGTTGACTATATATCCAAATCAAAACTTATCCTCATTGACTCTTTATCCAAATTAAATAAATGGGTTAAATTAAATATGTTGGACACATTTAAATAAAACTATCTTTTATTTAATTTCTCGGATTTAAAAATTCTCATAAGATTTGAATTTCAAAATTGATAAAAGATTGGTTTCGATATTCAAAAGGATAAGATATGAATGTCTATAAATAGATAGTCAGAGTAATGTATTATACATACATCTGAACTCAAAAATCAAAAACAAGAAAGAAACCGAGAGTGAGAATGAGATCCTAGAATCGAACGTTGAGGCGCTAGCATACATTCATGTTGAAAATTTATTCGTGTGATTACCGGTAGAGGAAGCTGATTGTAGTTGTTTGCTTCTTGAAATCGAACAAGAAAGAAAAAGAAAACACTTCAAGAACAGTATACCTCTTGACTACACAACTTAAAAGGCTTCAACAGATCCAAGGAAGGGATTAGAAAATTTTTAATATTCCATTGTGCCCTCCAGTCCCAAAAAACTATGCACAAAATATATTCCTGCTTTGGTTTTCCTCTCATAGACTAGAGCTCAGTTTAACAAAGTGGAAAGGTTGAGAAGGAGGTTGCGGTTTCAACATGCATAATATATCCCCTATGGGTTTAAGTGGAGGATTAGCTCTTTAATGGAAGAAAGAGTTAGTATTGAAATATAGTTGATTGACTAAAATTTCATCCACATAAAAGTATTACGAGGGCTGGACCTGATTAAGGGATTTATCACTTTTGGTTTATGGGTGTAACATCCTTATTTTTATGAGTTATAGTTAGGTGTTGTTTATATTTTATTTAGTTAAAGATGATAAAATAAATTAAAATTTAAAAGAAGTATGAAATTCTGAAAATTTATCCAAAAAATATAAAATATAAAATGAAATTTCCTTCAAAAAAGTAATTAAGTATATATGTGTATTTTTATTTAGAAAAAGAAATTTTTATTATCTTGAAAATATTAAATCAATAGAAGATCTAAATTGAAAATTATTACTATCATTATTATTACTATTAATACTACAACTATTATTATTGTTTTCCATTTTCTTTAAAAAATATCATTTTATTCAAATAACAACCTAACCATAACCTTATCTCCATATAAAGGCTCCTCCTCCTCATTATAACCCTAAAAGCCTCCGGTGCTATAGTACGGTCGCTACAGTACCGCGGGTGCTCTTCTTGCTCTCTTTCATTCTTCTTCTCCAGTCATGCTAATAATGTCCTATCAATCGTCCTTCCTCCAGTTTCTTATTTTTCTCTCCCTTGTCATTGCCCTTTGCTGTGAGCTTATCTTGTCAACTAATGTTGTCTTGTCAAAAAGTTTTTGGCTTCCACAAATGATCCAGCACAACACTTGAAGCAGAAAACTCGAGTTACAAATGGAAGTGTTGTCAACACTCGAGTATTGGTTTGTAATACTCAAGTATCGAGCATCTACTTTAGAACAAACACAACACTTGCATTAGAGAAATCGAGTTATGGTGAAAGTGTTGTTAACACTTGAGTACTGTGTTTGAATACTTGAGTATTGAAGTTTTCCAAAATGATTTTACTTCAAACTTCTTCTTGAAAACTCGAGTATCAACTAAAAGTGCTTACAAAACTCGAGTACCTGATTACAACACTCGAGTATTGATGGTTTCTTTCAACACTCTTAAGGCAACTCGAGTCAAAGTGTTCTGCAACACTTCCAGCAAACACTCAAGTTATTTCTTATCTGACAACACTTCCAGCAAACACTTCCAGCAAACACTCAAGTGTTATAAGAACTCGAGTATTGAATCCAAAACTCGAGTACTACCTCATGAAATTCAAATTTACACTTGGTTCTTCTGATTAACACTCGAGTATTGAAAAACAAAAATCGAGTATTACTTATCTGACACAGTATCAGTCTGACAGCTAAGCCTAGCGTTTAGCGAAACTTTCCTCTTTCATGTCTAAACATTTTGAATGTTACCTGCTCTAATAAATGCTTTCTAGCTCTTTAATTAAACTGCTCAGGTAGTCCAAGGAATGAAGTCGAGCATTAATGTCTTCCGATGCAACAGTTAAACCACAGCATTTATGAAGCATTAATGATAGTCAACAAACGTAGCAATTGTGAGTAACCGGCAGAAGGTTCTCTCTAATGGACATTCAAATTCTAAGTAACGGCCATTTATTGAAGCCTTAGCTATAAATAAAGAATCTTGAAGATAGAAGGAGGAGTAGAACAACGAACAAACATTCATACAACATTATTCTCTTATGTCATTTAGTAAATCAATTTCTGTAAGCTTCAGTATTTGACCATCCACTCTTTCAAGAGAGTTTATCTTGTCAATCTTTGTAGTATTCCTGTGAGATATTCAAGGTTGGGACATTGAATCTGTTAGGTTGAAACTGAGTCAAAAAATAGAGTGTGTGAGACTCTGTTTTAGTGCATGTTGTGAGGGGGAGTGTGAATCTTCATTGTAAAGGCCCGATGAGCCTTGATCGTTATTGGATAGTGGATTGGAAATCTCAAATGTGCTCTGGGGATTGGACATGGGTCAGGAGGACCGAACTAGAATAAATTAGTTGTGTCAATTCTTGCTCTGCCTTTCTTGGTGACTTCGTCTTATTTCTATGATTAAGTTTTTTATTTTAAAAAGTGACCAATTCACTCCCCTCTTAGTCAAATCCTACATTAATAATGTCTTGTTCCCTAAAAATAGAATATATATGTATATGTGTGTACTGCTTTTTTTAAAAGAAAATTCCAGTGGGTCGGAACACATATATATAAGTGTTGTGTGTATGTTAGTGTATACGTGTGTGTGAGTAGGTTGGAACACATACGTATATGAGTGAAATTTTAAATTTGAATATCTGAATAAAAAATTTATATTATTATTATCATTTCCTTCCTCTTAAATAACCCGTGAAATTGTAAAAGAGATTATATCATATAAAAATATTTTGTCTCATATAAATAAAAAGGCAACTTATATCTTTAACTAATATGTGGGTGTTGTAACACCTTCCTTAGATTGATTTACTTTATGTTAGAGACCAGTTATGAACCACTTTATGGCCATTTAATACTTCAAATTAGCTAACCAAGTGAAATTTAAAACTCTACGAAGGTACTATTCACAGTTACTATTCATTTGGTAATTCCATATTTTTTTGTCAACTTTGCAAATTCATGACTAATTCTTAAAAAAATCGAAACTAAGTGGTTCAAGTCTCTAAATAAAGCTTATGAAGTCCTCTACAGGGAAAAATACCTCCTTGACCAATTAATACAGTATATTGTGTGAATAAATACTGTTTATTTGGTCATTTTCCCTTTTCCAGCTTTTCCCCTTAACTTTAGAAAATCATAACTTTTTATCTACACATCCAAATTTAATAAACTTTAGCTCATTTTAAAGCTTGGAATATGTAGTATTTAACTGGAAAATTTCATATCAATCGGACATAATTTACTATTTTTCACTATCATCTCAACCTTACTCTTTAATAAGGGCTTTGGACCCTTTTTCACTAAACTTTCTCTTTTTCAAAACTTTTCCAAAGCCTTTATAACTTAATCTCTTCCTATCACATAAATTACTTAGTGTAGGAGTTTAACTACATGCATCCAAAACCTCATAGATGCACACACATATACATTTACTAGGATACAAAATAAACAATATGTGCATTCTTCCGCATTGGAAGACCACCTACCTTTTCTTCTTGCTCCAAGCTCCCCTTGTCTTTGCTCCTTGAACTTGTACCTATGGTTTGTTATTGGAAAGGGGGTGAGATTTCTAAGAAATCTCAATAGGAAACAACTCTAACAATACATCTACATGCATGATTATGTAAATAGAAACAAATATGCCATGTGATATAAATAATAAACCTTACTTTAATCAAATTTACACAAGGCCAAGGCATTCATTGCATAGCTAACACCATGCATGTTCACAATCAAGTTTTCTATTAATCACATATCAAACATGGCAATCAACAAATATATAAAACCAATGCAAAGTAGATGTCAAAGATTTGAGTGTTGCTACCTTGAAGTTTTAACTTTCCAATTGCACTTGAGGTGACTTCCACTTATACATGTCACTTTGAACTCTTCTTAGCACCTCAGACCTCATTTGCGTATCAGCTGATCTTCAAGTCTGGCATTTGCTGTGCTGATCTTCGTTTGCTTCTTTGCAATCTGAGCTCAACTTCACCTTCATTTTCAACTTCAAGTGTGCCGATCTTCATTTTGTTGCTCTGCAACTTCCATTCTTCAGCTTGCTGATTTTTCTTTCATTTTGGTTGCAATATGGTTGTTGCTTAATGATTATGATTTGTTTCCCTTAAGATCAAAGAACGTACTTCTCTGTTTTTATTGCAGAACTGTTTCAACGATTTTGATACAGCGACTCACCAACATTTGTTGCAAGAAGGGCTGAAAGTTTGGTATTTTACTATCAGGGCTGGAGAATTGAGTGCTGCTGAGCTGGAGAAATTAATGTTGAATTGGCAAGTATTCTCAGTATCAAACTCATTGGATATGAAGTTGAGAGATGACTTGGAAAGGCCGAAGAAAATAAGGTGAATAACTTTTCTTTTGTAGCATTTTTCTTCCATGGTTAAATAAAATATTTCAGATTGTTCTGTCATGCTCTTAATCGTGTCATCTGCATATTCTTACTGAAACTTAGCTCTAAAACACGGTTGTCAATGTCATGTTCGTGTTTGTAAGCTTCTTGTTTGATTTATAGATTATTATTCTCTCATCTGGTCACCGGTGAATAGGCGCCAGACAAATAAAACCACTATAAAAGGAAAATGTTCTTCCCTTCTCTGCCATGTGTTTTTTTAACATTGTCCTTGCCCTTTTATTTGTGCCTCTCTGCAACATCATCTTTCTTGTAGCAAAACGGGCTGCCCATACCCGTTTGAAACCCGCCCATTTATTGGCAGCCCGTTTAAATGAGTATAAATGGGTTCATGCACGGGTACGAGCTAGCCCGTACTCGTGAAACGTTTGACGGGCGGGTAACGGGCTAGGGCACGGGCTGCCCAACCCGCCCATTGCTCTCCCCTACATTTAACACCTTGTTGGCTCTATTGGCTACCATGTATTGCTGGCTTAAAGGCTAAGGAAAGTGGAAAAAATCTGATTCCATGTAAAAAAATGGATGGTTATGATTTAATCTTGCAAGCAAAGTTTAATCTAAGGGTCCAAACTTCACCGACAAGCCACACATTTGACTAGCTCTCATTGGTTGGTCAAAATTCGCATTTAATGAACCTAACTAATGGTTAGATACTTGGTTACCCTAACCAAACCGGTTACCATTCAGTTACTTGCATCGGTTACAACTTTCACTGATAAATATAACTTAATTCCAGAAATCTTTTTCTACTTTTTTGTAGATGTTTTCTTCCTCTTTTCATCTCCACTTATTACTTAGTCATATTATAAAAATATTATCCCAAAAATACCCTTGGAACTTCTCAAAATTTAACAGGGTTCCTTGGCCCTGTCGAACCTCGAAAAACGTGCTTCCGACAAGCAATTTGGTTTTAGGGCACTAAAAATTTCTAGAATTTTCACTGATACTCTGGCCCTTTTCAGTTTCTTAATTTGCTTCCAAAAATGTCTATAATTAATTTTTAAAGAAATCCCTTTTCGAGGGTTTTCGAGTCATTTTCCCGCCAATCCGGGAAATCACCTTTATTGAATACCGGATAACAATTTTTATTAAATACTAGAGAATTCACTATTTTTCATGTACTGAATTCAGCTTATTAAGATCATCTAATACCTTGAATAATTATTTTTCAGCCATTTAATCTTCAAAATTCTATAGATGAAAATCTAGGCCGAATTTCAAAAATCCATGATCACAGTTGTGATCAGTGAGTTCTACTCTATCTATTGGGCATATGTAAATTTTCCTACATTTTGGTCAACTGTTGGCTTTTTGACTTTGACTTTCGTCAAATTACCAAAATGCCCTTACATATTTTCATAATTACCAAAATGCCCTTACTTCTTTACTACTCTTTTTCAAAATTCCAATATTGCCCATTCTTTTACTAATCTTTTCTAAATGCCATAATTACCCTTGACCTTTATGCCCTTAACATTTATGTTTAATGGCATTTGGAGCCTTCCCAGAAGGTCACCCATCCTTCCATTACTCAAGGGAAAGCACGCTTAACTATGAAGTTCTCATGAAATCTAGTGTTTTATGCCTAATCTGTCTAAAATCTTTCTGGCCCATCATGTTCTTCATTTTTTGTACTTTCTATCTATGGGTTCTAACTCAGCTTTTGACTACCGGTTTGGCCTTTGTTCCTAATGACCATATTGCCATTGGCCTAATGACCATTTTGCCCTTAATCTTCATACTTTATGATTTCAAGGCCTTAGGGCTAAATTAATCATGCTCTTTCTGGTCCTTTATCATCTTCCCTTTCTGCACTTTTATTTCCGGACCTTATCTCATCTTATAACCATCGATTTGGCCT
>JANTPZ010018754.1:0-11258 GCA_025593235.1 Vachellia pachyceras | reverse complement strand
CGAAGCTCCATTTCTACCAGCTCTAACAACTCTGGATCATCAACAGCATCAACTTTATTTAAAAAGCACACAAGAGATGGCACACCAACCTGTATGATGCATAGAGTATGTGCACATTAAACAACAAGTTAAGGCAACTCTAGATTTAATAGTATGCTCAGATGTACAAACCACTATGGAAATAGAATACCTACTTGGCGGGCAAGAAGAATGTGTTCCTTGGTTTGAGGCATGGGTCCATCAGGGGCAGATACAACAAGTATACCACCATCCATCTGGGCTGCTCCTGTAATCATATTCTGCACCCCAAAAAAATATAATTTTAAATAGATTCATGGTTACACAAAAGCAAGTGTGCAAAAAATAAAAATTTGCAGGATATTACAACACTACCAAAAGGATGTTTTACAGAATTGTACTTTTAGATATAAGGCACGCACTGAAAAATAAGTTTTTGTTAGATATTCTTTGGCACACAAATGCTATTTTCATCTTTTAACTTAAAATTCAGCACAACTATTAGAAGACATCATACAAGCAAAAATAAAACTAGAATAATCAAGCAGATATATAGAATAATAGCTAACAGATTTGGATCATTTCTCACTTTCTTTCAGCCACCTTTCACCTTTGCATATTAGGAAAACAAGCCTAGAGATAAGGGATCCAATATTTGTGACAACTCCTCCACATGGAAGCCTTGTAGTATTAAGCAGGCAAATCTTAAGAGAGACAGAACCAAAGTTAAAACTTACTTTAACGTAATCTGCATGTCCAGGGCAGTCTACATGTGCATAATGCCGTTTAGCTGTCTCGTACTCAACATGTGCCTGAAAATTGAGTTATCGTCATCTCATAATAGTGAGATAGTAAATCAAGTAGTCTATTGCATGACCAAAACGGCCTGCTAGAATGATTGATCGAGCAATATATGTCCCAACCGTTGCAATTGTGATTCCTCTCTTTTTCTCTTCAGGAGCCTTATCAATTTCATCAAACGCTATAGCCTTGGCTTTTCCTTCTTCTGCTAGAACCTGAAAAAAGGCCAGTAAGTAAGTCATGATGCTACAATAGTGAATGCTTCCCGGCTCATGCCAAAACATTGATTTGTCATGTTGAGATCTAGAAAACGTTGAAGAAGTACAAACCTTGGTAATCGCTGCAGTGAGTGTAGTCTTCCCGTGATCAACATGCCCAATAGTCCCCACGTTAACATGGGGTTTTCTGTCAGCAAGTGAACGACAGGTGAGAAGTCGGAAAGGGAAGGGAAAAGCATATCACGTCATGCACTCCGGAGTACTAATCCCATTCACAAAATTGAACCTACTAAGCAAAGCTATATGACCTCATGTCTTTAGATTGGAGTTGCATAATTAACTAGCCGTGAATCAGCCATTTTGTTTAAAGACAGGCGTACTGCGCAGGTTCCAGGAAGCCATAGCTGGCCTCAAATAGAGAATTCCGACCTCGTTAAGGAAAGGATTTCACCTTGCGTTTTGATTTGAATCGTTAGATTGGAATTCGATGACTGACTACCGATGAGTCGGCATTTTTACAGACAAATCTACCGCGCACGATCTCATAACAAAAACATTTAATTTGGCAGCTTGGCAATCTAAGAAATGAATGGCCGGAATTTTTATCCCGTGAAACAGTAATCTTCTTTTGCTTATTTGTGGGGGAAATCATCATAAAAATACTCTCAATAGTAAAATGTGATTGAAAATAATCCAAGTGAGAAAGACTAAAAAGCACTGAATGCAACAAGATGCTGGCACAGAGAGTGTTGAAGTGAAGGTCTGCCGCCCATGTATTCATAATGTCCTATCATACGACGCGCGCGTTTAGACACCCGATCGTATTGATCAAAAGCGAGCAGTAGCTCGGACGTGATAAGCTGGTTCAGGCAGAACTTACGTTCGTGTGAAAGTGGCCATTGACCTCCACCACGGATTGGAAGCAGAGGTCGTATGATTTCCATAGACAGACTCAGAAAGCAGGGAATGAGCGATGGGTGAGGCTCGAGAGCAAGAGTAGATTTGAGAAGAAAATGGGAGTAGACGTTTGCAAGCAGAATTTCTGAGAGCCACCGACGCCATTGGGGAGGGTAGGAGACGTTGGTGAATGGATGAAAATTGATAAGCAGCCCTAGAAGGGGAAAATGCAAAGCATCGAGCGCTGAGAGGCGAAAATGCTCCCTCGTAGAATGGGGTTTTAGCAGCGTTGAGGGTTTTACTTACAGCGCAGTGTCCGGCTCGCACTACCCGACCCATTTGATTCCGGGGTGATGTGGCCCAATTCTTCCAACCCGACCATTCGCGGTGTAATTACGAGTTGATGTTATTTTTAGACTAGACGTTAAATTACAAGGACAGTAATAGAAAAGTAGCTTTTGAATATCTTGGTGGCCAAAAAGCTTTTGAATATCTTAAATCTAATATGTTACCATAAATAAAAAAGGACTGATTGATTTTAATTTACAATTTGGAATTTTACCATAAGTATTACATGATAGTAACAACTTACATCAGTATCCATGTTTTTTTGTACATATTCCATTTTACTATTTACAACTAGTATAGAAAGCAAAATTCATCTTTTCTTATATTCCTTATGCTTTTTGATTGGGTCTGAAATGATTTTTTAACAGGTTGATAAGGAAGGTTGCATATGATAAGTGTCATAAGTGGGTCTCCAAAGAACCGATAAAGGAGAAGCTGATGATAGTGTATAGTGAAGGTGTGACTGAGAGATGAGTCTCGGGGAAAAGAATACAAAGACGCGAGCGATGCTGGGCTTCAAGTTCCCTTCCTCTTTGCGATCGTGCTATTAATGTCCTCTTTCCCCGTCGAAGGTGAGGACAGAGGAAGAAGATGAAGGTGTCAGATATATCTTATTCATCTTGTCATCATGAGATGCTCTCCTCCATCTCCCGCAGACTGCAATAAAATATGAATAAGATGAAGATGGTACAACATTTTGCACATAACAGATAATGCTTAAGGGTGATTTAGTATTTTCCTTGAAATTCTAAATTGTAGACTAATATCAATCTATCGTTTCCTTTATTCATGGAACTATACGAGGTTTAGGATATTAAAAAGTTATTTTCCTATCATCCTCCATAAATTATACTACTAGTAGATTTTACAGATTTGATCATTTGTGTAATTCACTCGCCATGATTGATTTTTTTTTTTAAGTATGGATATCCTTCCATTCAAGATGATATTAAAAACTAAATATCAACACCTTTTTCAGTGCATATTCAAATTTTAATAAACCATTATAATGGACCAATACCTTTCAATACCCCAGATACTGTTGTCAATGATAAACTTGATTGTTCGCAATCCGACGCATGGGCTGGCTCTGGAGGCTCTCTAAACTATTTGGGTTGGGCTTGGGCTCTGGCGATGAAAACCACGCAAATTGTATATTTTTTTATTCATCTCTCTTTAAAGGGAGATGATCTATCAGCCATAAATAATTAAAACATATCCGAAAGATGTATTACTTACTTGATGATTATCTTTAATATAATTTACATCTATTAAATAAATCATATTGATTACGATTGCATTTACGAGATCACTTCTTAATGAAATTTCCTATTTCTGCAACTAAATTGGGTCGTTTGAAGCTTTATAATAAGTACAGCAAAAACTGCCTTGATTCATCCACCTTGTCTCGTAAAATGAATAGAAGTATAGGAAATTTACAATGTCTCGTAAAATGAATAAAAGTATAGGAAATTTACAATAAAGTCTAACGGATTCAAAGGATCTTAACGATTCATAAAATTATTAAAAAATCTTAAGAGTAGTTGTTGTGGTTGTTAATAAAAGTTGGTAAGGTTGTTAATGACAATCTCATTAGTTACTCCTGAGATCTTATGATAATTTTATGTATCTTTAAACATTTTATTCATTAATTGTAAATTTTCTTAAAATATTAATATTTGAGTTCCTGCTTAGCTCCTTTTATCCACCTTATCTCTTCTGTGTCCCGCTCATTTACCATCCTCCATCATGCATCTCCCCTCCCCTCCTCCTATCTGGTTCCACATCCGCATATTATTATAAGTTTTTTTAATTAAAATTAAGATACATTAACAACAGGAACCTGATCAGCGCTTCACTTTTCAGCTCCTTTGCCGCTCCGTTTACTCTTTGCATCGAATTCTTTCGCTTTCTCCTCCGTTTTCCTCGTCAAGCCCCCTTCTTCTCTTAGCCCTCGTATTTTTAGTTTATTTTCCTGAAGATAGAAACTTTGGCTAACACAATCAGGACTTTGATTGTACCCCTCTTCTGCCGAAAACTCATTTGCTGCCGTCCTCTCATTTCGATAGTGCTGTGTATTTGGAATTTTTGATCGATTTCGACTTTTTTTGGGGCTTGTTACAAATAACATGACCTCCTTTCTCGTGTGAACGAATGGGAAGCATTGGTTTTAGTTGATCAGGAGAAGGTTGTTCATCATCAGAGCTCTCGACGAAGATGATTCCCTGGGGTGGAGTCAGTTGCTGTTTGAGTGCGGCTGCCCTTTACCTTCTCGGGAGAAGCAGTGGCAGGTAAGTGAATTGTTGTCTATATTCACCCATCAATATTAAGCTATGAACCATGACTAACGTGTAATCTATTTTGCTTAAGACTCTTCGTTGCATTCTCTAACATGGGAAGCTATTTTTGTGCAACAGAGATGCCGAAATCCTTAAATCCGTTACCCGTGTCAACCAGTTAAAAGAATTAGGTATGCGTCTTTTCTATAATATGAGATGAACGTTCTGGATATTTTTTTAATCTTTTTATGCTTCCAGAAAACGGTAAGACTATGCTCATGGAAGTTTTAAATTGTATATTTATGGTACAAGTCTCGGAACCTAAAGATGCATAATGCAGGTTTTTATTGGCAGTGCTCGTAGATTTACTTAGTTTTGTTGCCTCCATCGCAACTAATTGAGTACAGTCATATCCTAGGAACGCAATGTTTAAATCAAAGGAACTGTTCCAACTGCTATTTACGTGAAAACATCACGTTAATACTGGTTGCTGAAATTTACAGACATTGTTTCACCAAGTATTTCTTTCCGTTCAGCATCCTGCAAACCCATTGTACAGACCTTGCAGTTCTATCACTTTTTTTTTTTTGAATGAAGAAAGAACTTTATTAATCACGTCAAGCAGTACAGGAACAAAGCATGATTACATAAAAAAGAGGGGGGTAAAAACAAAACATGAACAAGGCAAGAGGAAAACTAGTCAGCCAGAGGGAAGAAGTGAATGAAATCCTAAGGCCTGATGAGTGTGCTCAGCAAAGGCAATGGCTTCATTGATTAAACGCATCGCGGCTGTGTCTTCGCTCTCAAAGATGTAGAGATTCTTAGCATTCCAAAGCTTCCAGCAGATAACTCCGAATAAAGTACACCAGCGGGGGTTACTGTCTTGCTCTTTAAGGTTCATAAACAGCCAATCCAACTAATTATCAATGAAGAATCTTGGGAGATGCTGATCGGACACCACGAGAGGCCAGCAAGATTTGGCCAGAGTACATCTTCTCAAAACGTGGTCCATATCTTCAGTTGCTTCGCCACAAATAGAACAAGATGCTTCTTCAGCCATATGTATGCGAACTCGCTTCTTATTAGTGAGGAGTTTATCATTGATTAGCAGCCATAGAAATGTTCTGATTTTGTGAGGGCCATTCTAGTTCCATGCAAGGCTCCAACGCAAGCTTTCATCGTCCTAGTGGTCCTGCACCAAGAAGTTATATGCAGATTTAACCGTAAATTGATTCCCCAAGCGCCATATAATCTTATCTGGTTCATCTACATTAAGAGGAGGCTTGAACTTCTAAAAAAGCTCAAGAGTATCCGGTGGCAGCTTCCCTTGAATATCTCTCCACATCCACTGGCCATCAGAGGTGACGTAGTCACTAACTGATTTATGAAGATCCCTAGTACGAATTCGACAATTGGAAAGCATGGAGAGAGGCCCAAGATCACCAATCCAATGGTCAGACCAGAATTTGGCCGTCCTCCCATTTCCAATCTTCCACATATAACATAACTTGAGATCCTCCCAGACGGTCAATAGACTCTTCCACAGATGAGAAGCGTTACGCATTTTAGTTGGCGGCCAGCTCTCTTTCCAATTGTACTTGGACCTGAGGACCTGCACCCAAAGTAAATTAGGCTTAGAATGAACTGCATGCGCAATTTTCATTAAGAAAGCCAGGTTCTGACTATCAAGCTCTTTCAAGCCACATCCCCCATGATTTTTTGGTTGACACATGACCGACCATTTGAGGAGAGGGATTCCTTTGTGTTGAGTTGACATTCCCCATACAAACTGCCTGATCATGCCTTGTATTTTTTCACAAGTAGCGTTGGGTAGCCTCGATGTCTGCATAAGGTAGTACGTAATTGCAGAAAGAACAAAGTGAGCCAAGGTGATCCTCCCAGCAAGAGAAAGGGCATTTGCTTTCTATCCCTGCAGCTTAAGACGCACCCTGTCTTCTAAGTACTGGTAGGGTTTCTTTTGTCACTCTATTATGAAGAATTAGAACCCCCAAATATTTCCCCAAGTGCTCAGTTTTCTGAAACCCCAGCGCAGAACAGATGTTACTGGCTAGCTGAGGGTGAACATTCCGTGAGAAGAAAATGCTAGTCTTTGCTGCATTAACTTTAAGACCTGAGGCTTTGCAGAAATCATCAAGAAGCTGCTCCATGGTAAGCGATTGATCTTCATTGGCCAGGTTAAAGAGAAGCAAGTCATCTGCAAAGAATAAGTGAGAAAGGGGTGGACCCTCCTTCCTCAGCTGAATAGGCTTCCAGATTCCAAGCTGAACTTCATGACAAATAGCTTGTGATAAACGCTCCATGCAAAGGACGAAGAGATATGGCGATAGCGGATCGCCTTGCCTTATGCCACGTTGGGGGTGAAAGACACGAGAAGGATACCCGTTCCACAGAACTTGCATGGATGGAGAGGTTATGCACTTCATGATCACATTTCAGAGATATTCCGGAATTTTTGCATTAGCAAGAGTATTGGCAATGAAGTCCCAATTAAGTCTATCAAAAGCCTTCTCTAGATCAATTTTTGAAGCCATCCATCCCTTTTTCCATCTTTTCTTCTCATAGAATGGATAATTTATTGAGCTATGATAATGTTATCCGTAATGTTTCTGCCCTTTGATGAAGCTAGCTTGCTGGGGGAGAGTGATTAGTGGCATCATAGGTTTGAGTCTGTTGGCCACAATCTTGGTGATGAGCTTATACATTGTAGTGCAAAGGCTGATGGGTCTAAACTCCTTAATCATTTGTGGTTGTTCAACTTTTGGGATCAGAGCTATGAGCGCACGATTTAGCCTGTGGTCAAGAGTGCCTCCATCAAACACTTTTTTCACTTCAGCATATACATTGTCTCCTACAGCTTCCCATTGAGTCTGGAAGAACATCGTGTGAAGCCCGTCAGCACCTGGAGACTTGACGGGATGCATTTCAAACAATGCATTCCGAGTTTCTTCTTTTGTTATAGGTCTCTCAAGATGGTCTTGCATATAGCCAGGTATCGGAGGAAAACGCCCCGAGTAGAGATTCTGAAAATAAGTCGTCGCCATTGCTGAGAGTTTATTTTGATCTGCCTCCCATTTGCCCGAATAATCTTTTAGAAGGATGATTTTGTTTCGCCTCCTTCTAATTAAGGCTTGCGTATGGTAGAATTTAGTGTTCCTATCCACATCGCGAATCCATTGGCCTCAAGACTTCTGCAGCCACATGACCTCCTCTTGAAGGCAAACATTCTCATACTCTAATCGCAGCTTATACTCTGATTCTATCAGGGATGGCAAGTTAGGGAACTGTTCAAGCCTTGTTTGAACCCCAGTTAGCTTATCACGAAGGCGTCTTTTTTTTTTTTTGTCCTATGTTGCCGAAGACATTGGTATTCCATTTTCTAGCCTTAGTGGCAAAATCTTCAATATTGTCCGCAACGCTTCTGCTCTGATGCCAGAACTTAGTCACCAAGTTAGCGAAATCAGAATGCAAAATCCAAGATGCAAGGAATCTGAATGGAGGCTGAGGAGTCCGTGGCCCCCCTTCCTGAGTGATAAAAATGAATCTGTGATCACTTTTCATTCTTGGCAAGTGCATAACCACGCAGTTATAATGTAGGTGGAGCCATTGGTGATTACATAAGGCTCTATCAAGCCTAACCATAAGGCTTCCACATTGCCAAGTATAATGAGGTCCTTTGAAACCCAAGTCCACAAGACCCGAATTGAGAACAAACTGACCAAAAGACCTGCAGCCAGCTTGTAAGCGCCTAGAGCCACCCTTTCTTTCGTTAGAGTGCAAAGTAGCGTTGAAGTCTCCAGCAAGGAGCCAATGTATCATGGGGTCCACTTGAAGCTGTAGCAGATCTCTCCACAGGTTCTCGCGTAGCGTGGGGTTAGGGCTGCCGTAAATAGCTGAGAGCATGTAATGATTAGCATTAACTGAGTCTGACACTTGGACATGCATGAACTGTTTATGATTGTGGAGAATCGATACGTGAAAATCATCCTTCCAAAGAAGCCATATGCCCCCAGAGAAGCCTGTTGCTTCAATTCGGTGAGACTTATGATAATTAATCTTCTTAATTACCTTATCCGCTTGCTTCCCAGATATCCTCAGCTCCACGAGAATGACTATATGGGGTTTATAACCATGCAGAAGGGAGCGTAGGACACGATGGAAAGAGGCCGAGGCTACCCCTTGACAGTTCCAAGCTAAGATGGAATGATTCATTTACAACAAATCAGGGTGGAGCTCCCTCTCAGATCTTTCTGAGACTAAATCGTCTTCAAAATCAAGTCCATTGGCCTCCGCGAAAGATAGGTCGTCATCGGAGTCGAGTGAACATCTGAGAGCTTCAGTGAGGGCCTGATTCAGGTGCTCAGGCGGTAAACCCCGCGTATCACAAGATTTGAATTTTGAGATTTTAAACTTACCATTTGGGACAAGATGGAGGGCTTTGCTCGGGTTAAATCTATCAGGGGGCTTGGGAGGATAGCCTTTCTTGCCTATCCTTGTCGAGACAGTTGGATGCATGGCCAGGGGTGTCTCTATCCCGCTCGATGAATTGCTTTCATTAGTCATAGGGGACAGGATGACAGCAGAGTGATCTGGGCCCAGCGTTGTAGTCTAAAGAGATTCATTGTATGCAGATGAGTCAAAAAGAGAAGAACTAGCAACGGGGGGTTTTGTTGTTTTGCCAGCCTCAGCAGAAGGGACATTCATACTAATATTTGATCTCGTTGACTTCGACTTAGGGTTCATTTTCTTGGCTTTCGTGTGCGGCTCCTGCATGATGACATGACTGCGTTGCTCAATGCCCTTAGACCGATGATTACCTTCTTCGTGCTTGTTTACGTCTTCCATGGCAACCAAAGGAATAAATCGGTTGCCAGCTCTTTCATGATTCGGGTTCAAGTCTTGTCCGCCTCTCTTAGCAACTCTGGCTTGACGTCCATAACGAGGTTTGACCTTCATCCATTCCCCAAAGAGTTGCTCCTCACGTGCCACTGTATCGTCGTTGGAGCGTTATGGGGAAGATCCCGTGACAGGGTTTGCTGCTTGAGTCTCCGGTGGCGTAGGGGAAGAATGCTGGGGGCATGATTCCTCAGAGTGTCCATACCTCCCGCAACAGTAACAAATGGTAGGGAGCCCTTCGTACTCAACATGCTGGAGAATACCATCTAGCTTAATTTTGGACACTAACGGCTTGGTTAGATCGAGCAGAACGCCTAGCCGAGCAAACCGTGCTTTTTCAAACCCCTCTGTGTTGTAATCAATTTTCAGAACTTGGCCTATGACAGCTCCAATGGCTCTCAAAATACTTTTATGGTAGTAATGATAAGGCAAGCCTGGTAGCCTAACCCATCCATAGACTTGCTTGATCTCAAGGTTGGAAGGAGATAAACTGGGATCCCATGGGTGTACTGTCAAGTAGTGCCCAAAGATTACCCAAGGCCCCCCTAGGATTGCATTCTGATAGTTAGCCTCATTTTCCAGTTTCACCATATAACAGCCCCATCAAGTTCAGTCAGCTTGAAGCCTCTAGCCGGTCTCCACAGCGAAGCTATCTTGGAGTGCAATATGTCCTGACGAATGAAGCGCCCAAGCAGCTTCACTATGACTGCATGCTTCATGCGTTGAGCCATTAAAGATTTAATCCTCCCTGAGAAGGTGATAGAAGGTATAAGCCCCTCCATGTTGACCTGAACGTCTTCATTTCCAACAGATACTTCAGGGAGACTATTTCTAGCAGGGTTAACACCGGAGTATGTCTGCCCCAAGAGTTTGTCTCTAAACGAAACTGCCTTACGTGAGGTGGCATCAAGAGTTATGGAACCAGCAGCTTGCTGCACAGGAGCCCCTGAGTCCCTCATAACGACTTCATCGCTTACAGCCTCATGATGAGGGTCGCCTGGTAGCATTTGCTGATCATTATCTCTTACCTCCAGTGGTTCAGTATCCTCATCGCCTTGCTCCTCCATAGTGAGGTCTAAAGCGATAGACTTATCTCTTATCTTCACCTTTTTCATAGAACGATTCTCATCAGAAGAAGGTGGCTGAGGTTCCTTCATCACAAGTTCAAGGTCAAGAGCAGCTTCCACACCACTTTCCTCCATCGAGCAGTCCCAACCCATTTCTCTCAACCTCCAAACGCAGTTCTATCACTTAATTTAGTACAAAACGTCATCCTGCTAGCAATTTTGAAAGTTTGATTCATTTTTTACTTTTGTCTAAACTTAGGTGGCAATGCCGCGTAAGATAGCTTCTTAGCCCTAAGAATGACCTTATTTGGATGCTTAATTACTCTTGATTGTGCTTAACGATGCAGTTTTTTTCATCATAGTTTGTATTTTTTTCACCTTTCAGCGCAACTGTTAGATGCTGAAATATTGCCTCTAGTTGTTGCAATTTCCGGAAGAGTTGGCTCTGAAACCCCAGTTAACAGTGAATTCAGTGGTTTAAGGGGTGTAATAGTTGAAGAAACGGTAGATGAGCCGAAACATTCTTCAGAGTTCGAATAGTCTTTTTCTATGAAAATATATCCCATCTTGTTTCAGTCCCTGTAAATTGATGTTGATCATGGTTGTCCTTTTCTCTCCAGGCAGAGCAACATTTTCTTAAACACAACGATGCTGGTTCGTGGATACAAGATTCTGCTTTAATGCTATCCATGAGTAAAGAAGTTCCTTGGTATCTG
>JANTPZ010018746.1:0-10120 GCA_025593235.1 Vachellia pachyceras | reverse complement strand
TGCTCTTTGGCGCCGAAACTCTGGGCTGTCGCGGCGAAGATCCGGTGGCACGCTTTGGGAATCTTTATGATCTACGTAGTAACTCTCTCCATCTTCCCCGGGTTCATTGCAGAAGATCTTGTATCAGAGTTGTTCAAGGATTGGTACCCCATTTTGCTTATATCTGTTTATAATGTAGCAGATCTTACTGGCAAGTGTTTGACCGCGTTTTGTGTTGTGAAATCGACCAAAACGGCAACATGGGCTTCCATTTCCAGGCTTTTGTTCTATCCATTGTTCATGGTTTGTCTTCATGGACCCAAGTGGCTGAGATCAGAGGGGATAATTGTGGTGTTGACTTTTGTGCTTGGGTTGACCAATGGGTTCTTGACAAGTGGCCTTATGATTATAGCACCAAAGTCTGTCCAACCATCGGAATCTGAGTTAAGCGCCATTGTGATGATCCTTTTTCTCGGGTTCGGGTTGGTGGCTGGGTCGGTTCTTGGGTGGGTATGGTTAATATGAGCTTTATTTTTTTTGTTTCTTCTACGAGTTGGAACTCTATTGTTTGTTATATCCAAAAAGGGAAAATGTAATGTTTGCACTACGGATGACTGATTATTGATGAGTGATAAAGTTTGTTATCATGAATCAAAGATGTTTTTGGAAGAATTTGAAAAGTGGAATAAAAAATGAAATTAAAAATCTTGTAATATAAAATGATGTTTTGCTATATATATGAAAAATAAGGAGATTACCTACTTATTTATATGTTCGATAGAGTAAACTGAAATGTTGGATAGTGTAGCCATAAAGGAAAATTAACAAAAAATGTAACATACATATCTAAATCATGCAATATATAATTTATAAAAATCATTATCATGCATTAAGGTTTAGATCGGCTTTTGTTTTTAACAAATTTCAAGCAACCAAAATCTCTTTACGGTCAAGTGATGAAATTTTAGAGTGGATCTACTTTATTACTCATTATAGTGGTACTCATCATTATAATAAGATATCTAAATCATTGAAGTCTGATTCGAATAATCCAAAAGTTAAATATTTTAGTTTGTAAATTTGTTTTTCTTAGAGATTAATCCATCACTACATGCAATATAAGCTTATTTTTCTTGAAAATAATGGTATAGAAACCAATGAATTCTAAGAAATGATATCAACTGTTATTCTTCATTTCGTCCCTTTGCATACAATTCATGGTCCTATTTATACTAGTTAGGATGACCAGAAAACACTATTAATGTCTTTTAAAGGGAGTTATAAAGTACTTATGAGCATTAGTGGGCAAAAATGAAACTGCTTTGTTAATGGCATAAAGCTATTTCAATGGCCTTCATCTGTTTGTTTCCGTTTCATCCTCCATCACTACTCTCCCGTTTCAAATAATAAGTCAATAAACATCTATATCGAAGTTTCAAATTATTTGATAAGGTATAAATGCAAATGGAGTCGATGATTTGGTTACTTGAACTTGTTGTAATTCGAGGTTGTTTGAAGTTACATTCATATTGATCAAAAGAAAAGAATGATAACTTCTAGTTCTAACTCAAGTTGTATAAGAATATTTTAATAGTGACAAGTTGTGATCGACATCCAGCTGAGATATAATGAAGATTAATATTTTTTATTTTAGATATTTTATGTTTTAATTAATTTAGTTTTTAGATTTATTATATTTTTTTGAATAAATCCTTTGGATAACTATTAGTGATATTATCTTGTAAAATCCATTGGGTATATTATCTTTAGAATATCTAGGATACTTTTTCTTGATACTTTGAGTCATATTATGATTAATAAGTTTCCTTATTTATAGACCCAGTTCTATTCAATTATTTAAGAGAGCTGTTGAATTAAGAAGTTTTTTACAAGTGTTAACTTATGTTGAGTATTCAAGATAGAATACGGTTGGGTTACAAAAGTTTGATCAACTTTTATGGAGTCTCTTATAGCTAAAGATCTAGAGACAAATTTCTTTAGAATTTTATCTGATCAGTTCCTTAATTTACAAGGTTTATCCATATCATTTGGCATCAGAACCATGTTTGACTTATAACACATCGGTCTTGGGCTATCGCTGCAAGAGTATTTGAAGATGTCAAAAGAAAATTCTTGTGAAGAAGACTCACAACCAGTCACTCTCAAAGAATTTAATTCATTCATAAATGTTTCGAGAGGAGAATTTCAAAAGCTTAGTTTGAAGATGATGGATGAACAAATAACATAATGTAATTCTGCATGTTCGAGGTATGAATATAAGGCGTACAAATACTACCATCGAAGATCAAGAAAGGAGAGACATTACTTTAATGGAGAAGATGATTTATGAGTCAAAGTAAATAGTCCTCCTTTTCAGGAAAACTTAACTCAAATGAATACCTTGAGTAGGAACGAAGGGAGGAGCAAGTTTTCAAACTTCACTGAGGAGAAAAAAAGTAAAACTAACTGTACTTGAATTCACTAATTATGCTAGTATTTGGTGGGATCGATTATAGATTAAAAGGAGGAGACTTGGAAAAGGCCCTATTCGAACTTGGGAGGAAAACAATTTGTTCCAAGTCATTAGTACGATGAGATGAAGCGTAAACTACAATACCTCCATCAAGGTTCTATGAGTACGACAGAGTATGACCATGAAATGGAACTCTTTATGAGGAAAGTTGGGATAGAAGAAGATGAGGATGCCATTATGAATCGCTATATAGATGGTTTACATCCTGAAATTTGAGATGAGGTTGAGATGTATCACTTTATAGATAAAGAAGAATTTGTGCATAAGGCCTATAAAATTGAAAAAAGATTGGAGGCTAGATGTGTTGGTGGTATCAAAGAAGAATTTAGGCCTACAACTAAACAAATGGAAGAGCCTAAATTAAAGAGTGTCATCACTAAAGGTAATTATGACAAAAATTCCTCTTCTAAATCTAATGAGGTTCATTGCTTCAAGTGTCAAGGAATTGAGCACATGAAATCTCAATGCTCAAATAAGAAGGCAATGTTCATTTTTGAGAATGGAGGATGTGAAAGTAAGTGCTCGAGTGAAAGTAATGATGATATGCAACCATTAGAAGATGTTATAGAAAAGCTCAGCATGGGGAATTCCTAATGACAACATGTGCTTTGAATATACAACCAAAAGAAGATCTTGAAAAAGAGCAGTGTGATCATATTTTTAATACTAGAGATTTTGGTCAAAATAAAATATGTAGTGTGGTCATTGATGGAGGAAGTTGCACCAATCTAACTGGTACATTGCTTGTTCAAAAATAAAATATCACTACCTTAAAACACCCTAAACCATATACTATGCAATGACTCAATGACAGTGGAAGTGCATGCATAACTAAGCATTTGCTAGTCTCTTTCTCTATTGGAAGATGTCAAGATGAGGTATTATGTGATGTGGACATGTGGTACCCATGACGGTTAGCCATATCTTATTAGGCCGTCCATGGCAATTTGATAAAAGAGCATAAAATGATGGTTACAAAAATCAATTCTCCTTTCAATATAATGGCAACAAGGTGAAGTTCGTTAATCTCAATCTAGCTTAATCTTATGAAGACCAACTCCATATAGGGAGATCCTTCAAGAAGAAAAGAAAAGCGCCTAGTCAAGATTTGAGGGTGAATCTTTTTAAAGGAGGAGGGAATGATGGAGATCCAAGAGCTAAGATATGATGAAGATTAATAGTTTTTATTTGAGATATTTTATGTTTTATTAATTAATTTAGTTTTTATATTTAGTATATTTTTTTGAATAAATCCTTTGGATATCTATTAGATGACGTTATCTTCTAAAATCCATTGGGGACATTATCTTATTATATCTACGATATTTTTTGGGAAATTTAGTCTTAGGTCATAAATAAGCAAGTTATTTAATGAATGATCCCATGGATGAAAATATTCAATGAGAGGTCACATTGACAACATGAGGTGTTGTTAACACAGCGTATGTTGTTGTCAATATAAGGATTTCATATTGTCAATTGGGACCTCTCATTAAATATTTTTCTCTATGGGACCATTCCTTAAATAACTTGCTTATTTGAGACCTAAGACTAAATTTCCCTATTTTTTCTTGCTATTTTGAGTAATATTAGGGTAAGTTTTCTTATTTATAGGCCCAGTTTTATTCAGTTATTTTAGAGAGTTGTTGAATTAAGAAGCTTTATTTCACAAGTGTTAACTTATGTTAAGTATTCGGAATATGATACAATTGGGTTGTAAAAATTTGATCAATTTTTGTGGAGTCTCTTATAACTAAAGATTTAAAGACAAGTTCCTCTCGATTTTTAGCAATCAATTATGGGGTTCATCCATATCAAGTTGACTCTCGAGTAACCCCTAATTACTCGAAATCAATTCCTGAATAGAGGAAAACTCATGACTTCCGGTTACAACTCGGGTTGTTTAAGGAGTGATATATAAGAACTAACTCTTGAGTAAACTTGATGTTACTTCAAGTTAACACATAAAAGAACAAGCAAAGCTTATGACTTCAAAGTTAGAACTCAGGTTGTCTAAGGATTTATCGATAACAAAGAACTTATTCGAGTTGCAACATGTGGTTTCAACGAAATTAGCTCTTTCAAGTGTAACTTCCAGTCACTCTAAGTGATGGAAGAAAATAATGAATATATGGAGAATGACTTCCAGTTGAACTTGGGGTTCCAATCAAGAATGAGACTTCATGACTCGGGCTATAAGAGAGTTGTCAGTATAGAAACATTATTTACAAAGCATAATTCAAGTTGATGACTTGAGTTATTCAACCCAAGTAACAAAAAATTAAAGTTAAGGTGCAAATATGCCTCAAAAGTATTCTCAGAGGATTAATGTTACTCTGAAAGTTTTTGGAAGAGCAATATCACCTCTGAAACCTTAAAACATAGCAATCTCACCCCAAATTCAATAGCTCAAAAAGTTAATCGTTAGTTGATCTAATTATGTTGAGGTAACTTTGCCATATAGGATGTGATGACATGTATTAGTCCACTTGTTACCCTACATTATCATCTTCATTCTTCCTTTCACTCCACCTTTGCTCTCGCTAGAATCTTATATCTAGGCATCACCCCTCCGTTTGGAGCTATTCCTTTAGCGCTTCGTCCATTCCCTTTCCTCTCAAGCCTTGATGACTCCTCCCTCACTAATAATTCTCATATTTTTAGTATATTTGAGATATACTTTTGATATATTTAAAAAGTTATCAATACAATTTTAAAAGGTTGTGAGTTTATAATAACAAATCTACCAAATGGTGCATTATCTTAAGGATTCATTAAATCATATCAGATAATAATAATTTAAATTTTTAAAAAATTTTGATTTTGTTTTATTTTGTTTCTGTTCATTTTATTAGTTTTTTATGAAGTGAAAGAGAGAGAAAATGCTGGAAATCAAGACTCAAGAGAAAAAGAAAGATTAAAAAATAAAGAAAAGAAAAGAAAAGGAATTGGTGGTTTGGCGCTGGTGGATATGGTGTATAAATGGGAAATCTACCATCTGTCCTAAATAGTGTGTGTTTGGGAATCCGTTGGAAAAAAGAAGTTATAGATTACAAGATGATTTTACGAATTTTGAGATTTTACAGATTTCGATATGTTTTTGTCTTGGCTTGCGTGCACACATACACAGAGAAACTAATGATCAAAAGATCTCAAATATTGGCAAAAATACTATCAGGTCTCACTAGTAGTTGATCCGGTTATCATTAACAATCTTACCAGCCTTCAATAATAACAATCGCCGCCGGTTATTACCTTCAGCCTTCGACTTCCTTTGATCTCATTATCTCAACCTCTCCCATCTTGACTCATAGCTTGTCTTCCTCAAATGGTGCTCTCAATCGCCAGTAGTTCTCATCATCAAATCTTGCTGTCTCAGCCTCTCACCTCTTGATTAATGGCTTGTCTTCCTCAGATCTAGCTTTCAGCAACTCATAACCTCTCATCTTCATCATATCTCATCGTTTCAGCCTCTCCCCACTTGACTCGTGTCTCTCGTCTTCTTTCAAACTTCATCATGCTTACAAGTCAACAATGAAGCCATGCCTTTGATGTGTGCAAGAACACAATAACGTTTGGGCATCTAAATCACCCTTGTTCTTCACCAAAATGTTTAAAGCTTTCTCCTCTCGCGACATTGATAAACTTTTGTGAATGCTTTTACCTGTTTTTTCTCCTTTGTGGTTTTTTTTTATTTTTGATTTTTCACTGTCCATTTGTGTTTAAAGATGGTTTCTTATCTGTATTTGATTTTTGCTTATTTGCTTGAAGTGTAAAGTCTGATCGTTTAGTGAGTTATAGATTTCTGGTTTGACATGAAGTTTGATCATTTTTTTGAGTTTGGCTTGAAGTCTAATTGTTTTTTTACGGTTTGATTTTGAATTTTCTTTCTTGATTCTAGATTTTTGGTTTGGCATGAAATTTGTTGATATCTAGTTTTTTCTATCTTTAGGATGACACCTATGAGATGGAACAATGAGAGAGGGAAAATGGCTAGTGTGAAGATGAGTTGTAACATGGAGTGCCATGTCAGGAGTGTCAAGTGGGATTTCATTTAAACAGAACGGTTAAACATAACATCTGTTAACACCTGTGCAAGATTACTATGTTTTAAGACTTCTGAGGCAATATTATGCCTTTAAAAACCTTTAGGATAATATTGATCATTCGTGAATATTTTTACCTTGTATTTGCGCCTTCACCCCAAAAATCATCTATCAACTTCTAGTAATTGGAAGTCGTTTCCATAAAAAAACCTAAGTGACTTGAGTAAATGACTCGAATTAAACTCAATAACTATAGAAAATTCACCAAACCATTTAGATAATTTATAAGACAAATATAGCTTAGGTTAATGATTGGAGTTACACACGGAATCCTTGAAATCTAAAATTTTCTTATAAAAAAAGAATAATAAGCATTTAATTCTGGAAAA
The DNA here is from genome assembly GCA_025593235.1 of Vachellia pachyceras. Classification (NCBI taxonomy): domain Eukaryota; kingdom Viridiplantae; phylum Streptophyta; class Magnoliopsida; order Fabales; family Fabaceae; genus Vachellia; species Vachellia pachyceras. The sequence goes on along the minus strand of JANTPZ010018746.1, from coordinate 3,173 downwards.
TATCTCTAATTTCATTATCATCAAAATAGAGGTCCAGGTACTTTTTTCTCAAAAATAAAGAAAAAAATAACTAAAGGTTAAATTTTGATGTACAAATTGTAGAAAAATTATTTTATAAGGAAAATAAGTTAATTAGAGAAAAATAATGGTGGGGAACATTTTTTTCAATTTATTAAGTGAATTAATTCCAACAAGTAGGGTAAAATTGTAAATTCCATAACCTTATTCCAAAAAATCCATTTGAGCCTAGGCCTATTCCCCTAATTACATTCGACTATTTGAGGAAGAGAACACCCATTGTTTTCAATTCATTCGCTCTTTTCAGTCAAGTCTAAATGAATAAGAAGGAAATTTATTAAATGAGGTCAGGAAAAACAATGTATGGCAAAGATGAAGGGTCGTCCAAATTTTAATTTGCCAACATCACTTTAAGTCATATCCATTATTTGGAGGGAAGGGACAAGACATTTTTAATAAAGTGTGTCATCAATTATCATCAATATCTTATTGGTAAATTTTAAAGTGTGTGTTTCCTTCATATTTAACTCATTAAATTTATTATAAACTATTTGTTTCATTTTTAATCCCGGTTCACGAGATTTTGATAGCATTGTTAAATAAGTATCATGATAGCATTGTTAAATAAGTATTAATTACTTTTCAAGTAATTTATATTATGGACTAAAGAACCTTTCCAATAAGTAACTTATAGTTTGGTTGGAGGGAGTCGGTTCAGTATGTGTAAAGTTGAAAACTTACCAAAATTTTAGGAAGGGTCCATAAGTTTTAAGGTCTTGCTTGATTATAACAAAATATTATATTAAAAGTGATTTAATCCCTTTTGTCTATACTATAAGTCACTTCTAGGTTTTCAACAATTATATCCAAAAGTAAAAAAATATAATATCTGATAAGTCTCAAAGATTTTTCAATACCGTTCAAGAACTTGTCAATTACAACTGGAAGAGGCTTATTGACAAGTCATTGGGATTTGTCAATCATTATATCCCTTAATCGTAATCCAAATTCTCCCATTTTTCAAAGTATATGCATCTTCACAAATGAGGCAATTATATTCGATGCACTAAATGTTGACACCTTTTCCGACGGGGATGTAAAGCTTGATAAATGGGAATAACTACTTCTACTAGATTCAACTTCATTAGTATGATGTGAGGTGATTTTAAACATTAATTTTTTTTAAAAAAAGGATTTTCTTAAATAGGCCAGGCTATTTTGTTGTTGGTTAGTTTAAGCACGGTGTTGTGCCTATAATTCGAAGTTTGAGGGATTATATACATACGAAAAATAAAATTTAAAAGAGTATAAAATTGATAGTTTGGGATTATTTGAATATCTTTAAAACTTAAGAGGCTTTATTTTAAAGTTTTGAATATTAAAAAATTAGTGTTATACGGTTCTAAGTTCAGAAAAGTTTAGTGTAATTTGAGATAATTTATATATAATTCAATCATTATCCAAAGATGATGACTATATTTGTCACACACATAGACGACAGAACAGCTTAGATATGTAGATTTTATTTGGCAGCTCAATTGCTTGTCTGTTTCGTCTTTTGTTTAATTAGAGTCATAGCCTCCTCCACATGTTTCACTGAAAACTACCATTTATATATTTTATAAAAAATGGCTGTTTATATTAAACGAAAGCTAGGACAAGAAAATGGCCAAAATGATGACAATGAAGATGATACATAAAACTATAGAATTTTATTATTTTTGTCCCATGGGGAAATAATAATTTAAAATTTTACGAAGATTATACTCATTTTTCAAACAATGAACTGTACATTATAATATGTAACAAATACTAATAAAAAGAAAAAAAATCACTCCATCCAACCCTATTTATAAGCTTGATTTGAAATTGCCTAAACATTTATAACAATTTTTTTATTTTTACCTCTAATTAATTACATGTTTGTCTCATATCTTTTTTTCAACCGATTATCTCTCTTTTTTTTACTCATTCCCTCTCTTACACATTCTCCATCAAGGTTATATTCTGTTTACATATTTACTACCTTTAACCATTTTGACTAACTTTTCGAGTTGTGTGAGTTAATTATTTGAAGCATATAGTTAGCACTAGGTGAAGTATTATATAGTGTATGGGAGTTACTAGTATATTGTATTGTTTATGAGTAGTTCAACTTATGTGTATTGCGATATGTTGTTAAGGAAGAGTCAATCCTCTTTACTCTTGTTACGTTCTTCAATTTCTTCCGTACCCTTCTTCTTTTTTCATCTTTGGGAAATTTACAGATAAGTTCAAAGGAAGGAAAAAAATGAATCAAAGGTTCCAAACAATCTGACAATTATCCTTACATCCCATGGGACCATTTTGTGATTAATTGAAGTTGTGAAAAGTCAAAATTGCCCTCACCCACCCACTGCACGTTTGAATGATGAAAAGGGGGTGAAGCCGTTCGGGAGTTTGAAAATATTGGAGCCGCCTCTGCTCGCGCTTCACCATCGCTGTGGTCGCCCGTCGCTGTCGCCCTGCTCGCCTGAAGAAGTCGTCGTTGCCCTGCTCTGCTAAAGACGTTGCCGTCGCTATGCTCGACTGAATCCGTGGTGGTCACTTTGTCGACTAAAGCCGTCGCTTTTCCAAAATCGTGAAGACGTCGTTGTGATTAAAGCCGTCGACCCATCTCGCCTTGAAGCTTTCACTCTGGTGGTCGTGAAGCCATCGTTGTCGTCGCCGTAAAGCCGTTTGGTACGTTGCCGTGTATGCGTGTTTTAGTAATGCTGTTCTACTTATGATTTTTCCTCTGTTCGCGATTTGCTTAAGCAAGCGGATTCCCTTGCAATAATATTGTATCAATGAAAATGGTGATTTAAATTTAGAATGTGAAGTTAATATGTGCTATTCCTCTACACTTGTGCATTTGTGGATTTTTGGGTTAACATGAGCATTTGTGGATTTGGGGGTTTAAGTTTGAATCTGTGTACATGCAAAATCCTGTCATATGGCCTGTGTATTCGGAATGCACCATGTAGGAATAAAATATGTAGTAGGACCACTGACTCTGGAATACGGCATCTGTGTTTTTGAAGTTGTGTCTTTAGAATACACCATCTAGACCACTGACTCCTTGAATGACAAATTGAAATACATGATCTAATTGTAAGTTTGTATTTGTGAGGTTG
>JANTPZ010018739.1:0-12003 GCA_025593235.1 Vachellia pachyceras | reverse complement strand
GAGAAAAGTAAAAAAGAGAAAGAGAGAAAAAGTAAGAAAGAGGAAAGTAAGAAAGAGTAGTAAAAAGAGAGTATGAAAGAGAAAACCTAGGTTTCAAAACCTTATAACCAAACGAACCCTCAATCTCATTCATAAATTATAACCTCGTACCTTAGAGTCTGTCCTTAGATACCCAAAAAAAAAAAAAAAAAATCTCTCCAAGTTTGCTAGAAGTGCACATGCCGGATGGCTCCTTCTCATTTTCAGCAGAAATAGTATAATGTAGTAATGTACTCTTCATTTCATTGAAAGTCCGAGTAATTTTATGATTTAAAGTTAGAAAAGTTTATATTATTGAATTATTGATTAGAGGCAAGGCAAGAGAGGCTAGAACTCAAAATGTTTAGAAGAAAATTTGCATTCAGATAAAGAATCAACCCTGCTGAACAACCTTGTACATCTATCTATTCAATGTTTTTCTGTCTCCACTCCAAGAAACTTGGTACATGTTTTGTTTTACATTGGAAGCCGCCAAAACCAAATACAATCTAACATATATCTTCAACTCAGATTGCTTGTCGACGAAATCCAGTCACAAATCTCTGAATACCAGCAAAGTCAGGAACTATTTCAAAGTTGCATAAGCTTGTGCTTCTGTAACTTTCCATGTGATCTACAAGAGCCCTGCACTGCTGCTCACCATTTGTCTGTAAAGTTAAGTTACGAAAGTGACAGTTAGAGACAACAAAGGAAGAAGAATCTTCATAACCATGAGATTCTGTCTTCTGCGAAATAAACACATCTTTAGGTCTCTCGGGATGATAGATGCTTGATGTTTTAGTCCCTCGTCAACAAGCCACATAAACTTGCCAAAATACTACCCCCACTTCCTAATATAAGAGCTAGTAGAGGGTTGGATTTAGTTCAAAAGATAAAATCTCAATCAATTTTATTTCATCTATTTATTATTTTTTTTCAAGGTAATTTACTTAATTTATAGACCTGTATACAATCTAATGTCATTTTAGGGAAATTATATCACACATGTTCAAATTAACTAATCTATTTCATTTCCTTAATCTACTCAAATTAGTTAAGTAACTCTTATACTGGAAACTATAGAGAGAGTAGTTAAGTGGTGGCTGACTACTCATGATGAAGATTTTCCATCCTATTGAGTATTGACCGTCAAATTGTCAGCTACAATTGCATGAAGCACAATTCAAAATGGAAGTAATCAGGTAAATTTGGACGACAGGAGTCTTACATTAAACTACAAGATAACTTTAAACAAACGGAAAATAAAAAATCCATACCTCAAAGACAAAAAATCCACCGGGCTTCAAGAATAAAGCAGCCTCATCACAGAGATGGAGAAGCGCATCGATGCCACTAACACCTCCATCTAATGCAACTCTTGGTTCATGTCTTCCAACCTCAGCTTGCAGACAAGAAATATCTTTACTTGGAATATATGGTGGGTTACTTACAAGACCTGAAAGCTTTCCTTCTACATCCTTCACTGGTTCAAACCATGATCCCTCCCTTATCTCAATAATTTCCTGAGGTAGCCGACAAAGTGAATCACATAAATGACTAGACACAGGAGAAGTGCCTCCAGAAAAACATATGTAATGCGAATGCCAATAATCTTCCAGAAGCAATAATTCCATGTTGCTAATCTGGTCTAAAAGGCTACTGCTTTCTTTCCATTTATCTTATCTGCTTAGAATTAGATAGCAATGAACTTGAAACTTGAAAGTTTAAATTACTAACCTTTAAACCATACCTCTGCACGTTGTAAGCTGCCACAGCAACTGCTACTGGGTTTAAATCTGTGGCAATAACTCTCCCCTCAGTCCCTAAAACCCTACTAATTCCAATGGCAAGGGCACCACTTCCTGTCCCCAAATCCGCCCAAACACCTCCCTTCAATTCATCATCTTTTGAGACCACGTTGGACACCAAATCGACAATATATTCTGTCTCGGGTCTAGGAATCAAGACACCCTCCTGGACACTCAACACCAAATCCCTCCAATGCTCACATCCAACTATGTACTGAAAAGGTCTCCGCTCATGGATTCTCTGCTTCCATAGATTGTAAAGCTCATCTACCTCTGCCCTCATTGTTACTACTCTCCTATCATTTTGAACACCCATTTGGGGCAAGAGAGAGTGGTCTTCAACCGCATCCTCCAATAGCCATTTGAGCTCCCTACACAAAAGACTTGAGTCTGGCCCGTTGTCAGACTGCTCAAAGGTTGACCCTATTGAAGAAGCAAGATTTTTTGCCCAGCCATGCCACTTTTTGAGGTCATGCAGTGCGGTTGAGTATTTGGGTGGCCTCAGAAAGAGCGGAATTTGGGGTTGGAAAGATGTCTGTGGAGATGATAGCGAGGAAAAACAAAAGGATCGACAAGGACTGCTAAAAGCAGACGATTTTAGGATTGTAGGGAAGTTAGAAGGTCGATATAAACTGCTTAAGCTAAACTTCATTTCAAGAGAAAGAATTGGAGGAGCATTAATGCCCCACTACTTCATAATCAGTACAAGCATCCACACGATCCAAAGAAAACTGAGCACGAACTACTTCCAATAGTTGCACTATAAAAAATTCAACACTACCAACTTTCCACCATTACAGAAGGCAGTTTAAATTACTTCGAATCGGAACAGGGAGCTGATTTCAAGAAATAATCAGAAATTTTCATAAATGAAACTTTATAGAAAATCAATTTCTTTTTTCCTCAGAAATGATGATCAAGGGTTTGAGCCAAGCTTTGACAAGCTCCTAAACCACGGATCTTCAAGTTAGTTTTTCTCTTAACTCACTCAGAAACCGAGGACGAAACGGAGGAGGGAAAGTAGAATCGATAAGATATCATTCAATCCTCTAACGCCCGCCTTGTTTGATACCTCCAAAATTTAGATTTGGCTAAATACTCACTTTTTTTTTTAATTGTTTAAAAATAAAAGTTACTTTTTATGAAATCATATCATCTCTTTTAATAAATTTTCTCTTTTATTTTTCTACTTACTTTTTATTTTAGAATCCTTAAAAGTTATTCTCAACATAACTTCTCAAACATAATACCTTTTCAAAATATTGGGTTTTGCTCGTAATGAGCAAAAGTTATTTTCTAAAAATCTATTCTTCAAAACCTAAGCTTTACTTTAAACTTCGAAAAAATTATTTTTCACAAAACTTTCAAACAAACTCTTATTTTTGTGTATCTAAAAATTTGTTAAGAATTATTTTACGGATTTCAAAATAAGTGTGAGAAAAATTTTTCTCTGAGCAAAATTTTGTTTCTCTGAGCAAAATTTTGTTTCTATCCTCAATTGTGAATCACTTCCTCACTATTGGCGCACGTTTGTACCATGCTCCTGACAGGAAAAGGCGCGGACTTATGGGCCTCATGGAATTTAGAGCTGAGGGAGTAAAAGGCCCACGGCCCGTTTTTGGGTTTTCTTGAACCTGACGAATACCTCCCAAACTAAGGGGAGTTGCATAAGTTGCAAGATCATTCGCAGGTGATGTCGAAGTTTGCTCATTTTCAGTAAGGTAATCGCTGAGTCGCAATAACGGCTTCTTTGCGCTTATGGGAAGTTTTTTTTTCTTTTGCGATATGTAGCTATAGAAGCAGTAACTAGGGGCTAAGCTGACAAGGACTTCTCTCCTTATATTCAGACTTGATTTATCAGTGCATTTTCCAATGCTAGACTTAGATGATTATATGCATTAGAAGAATCGTCCATTGACCCAAGTTCTGTGTGTTAAGTCGTCCTCGTTCTGAGTTGAAGTTGTATATTTTTATCAGTGAAAAAAGGAGATAAACCACGAGTTATTTTTGACCTCGAATAATTCTTTACAATCTGAATTCAATTCTCAAGATAGTACATTTGGTACTTATTTTACGCATTTGACGATTGTTATAGTTCTTTTTCATAGCAGGTGCTTCTACAATATCATGGGGGATAGTCAGTACTCGTTCTCACTTACCACTTTTAGGTATGGCTACTGGTAGACTTTTGCATTATATGCCCGTGCTATTGAGCTTCCATCATATCAGCTAATTTGTTCTCCCCGGTTCAACAGTCCTTCTGGAAAACTTGTTCAGATTTAGCATGCTCTTACCGCTGTTGGGTCTGGACAAACCTCTCTTGGGATTAAAGGTGACATTCTCTATAACGTGTCATATCATTGATGTCTCAAATATCTAGGTCATACATCGCTGCTTTTTTCTTTCTTTTTTCAATCTAGAAAGAGCATTCTAAGTAGCAGGAAAAAGAAACTATTGCTGATTATTGGAATGAAGAAAGTTATGCAAATGTCATTTGGTATGATGGTTTATAGACGTGTAATTTCAGAAAATTTTTATTCTTGAAATAAAAATTGTCATCTGGTGTGATGGGTACTAAGGAAAAATACTGAAATAGGTCGTGCTTTGCAGAAACAGTACATGTTGGTTAAATAGACTGGGGAGGAGTGTGTCAAATGGAGATAGAGTTAGATATGTGAAGAGAAACATGATATATATTAAGATTCCTTTGTTCAATCAGATAGTGTGGCGAGCTTTATGTATATTTAATATTATATTGTTTTTCTCTAGCACTGCCAATATTTTTTTCCCCAAAATGGCCATCAAATAAGAAAAGAAACTTAGATTTTGCCATTAAAAAGCAATTATATTTCTTCTCATTCTTCAAAACATTGAGAGTTTATCGAAATGGTAGAGCCATATGTTTTGGCATCTTTTTCATAGGTATGGTTTGGTTCTTTTGGGATAAAAGTTTGTTGTTTGCAAACATCATCTGCTTCTGTGTTTGATTCTCTGCCTTATTTTGTCTTCTTAAAGATTCTGTTGTCTTAATAATCTATCTTGGGATATGGTTTATGATAGAGAGCAATTGCGTCGTCCACCTAGTGGGATCAAACCCTGTTGTTGTATAGATTCTATTGTCTTGTAAATAATTCGGATATATAATGTTTCTTATAACTTTTGTTATTTACAAGTCCCTTTTGATTCTTGCAGCTGCTAATGGAGTTGTTATTGCAACAGAGAAGAAACTACCTTCTATATTAGTTGATGAAGCATCAGTAAGTGTTCATATGGTTGGATCCTTCTGTGTGTGAAAATTTCATAAATTTATAATCTATTTTATCCAAGGTCATATGTCCTTTGGATCTGCTATTTTTTTCTCCATTTTTGTTGTGGCCCAACTTCCTCGAATGATGAGTTTTTCAGGACTTTACAGGTGAGAAATTCTGTGCGACCTCTGTGAACAAACAGTATAGCGTTGCCTTATATTAATAGCTTTGCATGTAGTTTGTCCACCTCTTTTAGTGATATAAAATATAGATTTATGCGGGCATCAGCGAAGCATTAGAGATTGGATTTTCACCATTTTTTTGGGTGATACATGGGATCAAAGAGCCAAAAGCAATCACCATTTTCTATGGCCAAGGATGTAGAGCTTTTTGACTGTACTGAACCTATTTTTCTGTGATTGTTACACTCCAACAAGTGTCTGGCATGGTTTTATTTTTTCTCCAAGTTTATGCTTGGTGGAATGATGTACTGAACAATGATTGTTACCTATTTTTTTGAGTTTGGATAGTTTAGAGACACATGGAAGTATGATCTATGATAAAATCTAGATTAGTGCGGTGTTTGTAAGCTTCGTTTGTTCATGTTCTGTAATTTCCCTGCCTAAAAGTGTTCTGGTTATTTGATTCCTGCCTCACCATCTATTGGGAATTTCACACATTTTGGGTCTCTGTTGTATCTGGATGTAGGTCCAGAAAATTCAGTTATTGACACCAAATATTGGCGTTGTTTACAGGTGTATTTAACATTGCGCATCCCTCTATCATTTTGATTTATTTATTCATTAGATATAATTGATTCTGTATACCTCAATAAGGGTCTTACATTTTACAATATGGCATTTGATTCTGACAAGTTTAATTATGAGTAAAAGTTAAAGGTCAAAAGTTGTTCAACCCTTATACAGGTGAGATGGTGGGGTTGGGGTCAAGGTTGTTGCTTAAGTGAAGTGAAGCACCTATGTTAGAAAATTAAGAAATGTCAGACATATATGGAAGGATAGGAGTAAAAAATTTTCACGGTTAGATGTTTGACTATAATGTATTTCAGTAATGCTGTTCCCATTGGCTAAATATGCTTCATGCCAACGTCTAATTTTCAAATTTTACTTGAGCATGTAACGTGAAGGACTTTTATATCCAAATCATAAAGTGGTGAGAAGAGGACTTGCTTGTGCTTACTGCATAGAGGACATTTGTATCCTAAAAGATACAGGTGCCATTTGACAGTATATGTAGTCTCAGGTTGTATGTTGAAAAAGTAAAGTGGTGAATTAAAAACAAGAATATTTTTATTCTTTTCTCTCCCTAACATAAATTTTTATTTTGTTGTTTAGTGGCATGGGCCCTGATTTTCGAGTACTAGTTCGAAAAAGTAGGAAGCAAGCGGAGCAGTATCATCGATTATATAAAGTACTATCCATGATCATTTTCTAGTTTAAATTTTCATTCTCTTCTATTGTCCGCATTTACAATGCATGACTTGGTCAGTTGGATTCTGTCATTTCTCCAGCTTTTCATCTAGAATATTAGATTCTATATAATTTTGCTTTTATAATGTTTCTCTCCCATGGCACCTGTCATGCAAACCTATAGTTGAGAGATCTGAAAGATGGCATAAAATTGTAGAATAATGCCACTGATTGCTTGAGTCACTCAGCAAACATGATTTATCAAGAGTAACAACTAACACATGACTCTGATGGGAAAGCTATTCTTTCTGGTGCCAACGTTTCACTCTTTTTTCCTGGTTGGGGGACATGGGGAGGTGAAACAAAAGAAGAAATTGTATCAGTAAGAACAGGGGAAGTACTATGTGGATTGAGAAAGGAGCATAATTTATTCTGCAGGAAAAAACTATAAAGGAAAGAGCCTAGAAGGTGCATGCAACAAAGCTTTTCAACATTGTTCTGTCAGACAGTGATACTCCATGAAACAATTATGTGATTATGTAACAAGTAAAACCCCAAACACTATCGCATAACGTGTGTAAGGAAAAAGCTCTGTTGAAAGTGCAAGCATTCTAGTTTTTAGTTTTGCATATATTGGGAAAAATATTATAATTAAGTCTATATGGTTATCTTTACCACTTCATGTGTTTCCTTATTCTTGTTTCTTGTGTTTTCTTTTAGTGTATTGTCCAATGGTCCCTTAAGGGCAGTTTTTATCTGATGCACTTGATGGAATTTGCAGGAACCAATCCCTTTAACTCAACTGGTGAGGGAAATTGCTGCTGTCATGCAGGAATTTACTCAGTCTGGGTAATTGATATTTACTTTTCATTTCTGGTGAACTATATTTCATTTGCATTCTGGTCATATGGATGGGTTGACTTTATTTACTTCAATGCAAGAACTTGAAACATGAACTATGATTAAGCACCAACTTGGTTGATCTATATAGCAGATAAGCTGTTTATTTAGAATTCTCCATCAGTAAAAAAGGGAAACAGTTGGACACTAAGACAGATCATGTGTCTAATTTTTCTACATGCGGAATTTCCCCTTTTTCATGATTCCCCTTTGTTAATGTTATATTTTAAATTCTAATTTGCATGTTTTGTCTTGATAGTGGTGTTAGGCCTTTTGGGGTATCCCTGCTGGTAGCTGCGTTTGATGACAAAGGACCGCAATTATTTCAGGTTTGTCAATATGTACTATCCTATATGACCATCTAACTTCTATTCCTATTTTATCCATCTTGTTTTCAAAGCATTTTCTCGCTTCTGACTGGTAAATTAAAGCAGCAAGCTTTTACGACACATCTGGGTCGTTCCCATGAATGATGCTCCTTAAGTTTTAGGAAGAAGATAACTGCATGTGGGTCATAATTCATTGCTCAGAGTTTGAGGATTCAATGCTTATGAATAGTTGGGATTTTATAAATTATATATTTACGTGTGGCCAATATATAGCTAATAATGTCATTATACATCACATTAGTTTCTTATGCATATGATGGTCAGAATGAAGCTAATTCAATAATTGTTTTCTTTGGAAAAAAATAATTATTTATGCTGTTTAAGCTAACTAGACTGTGGGGCCTTTGCTTGTACAGAGTTTATAGTGAGCGGCACTGTTCATGAATTATAGATAGTGTAGCTTTTCATATATTATAGATAGATAGGTAGATGGTAGATTGATATCAATCTCTGTGGATTTGGTTGAGAAATTTTCTCTTCCTTCGGCATGTACATGTTGTATTTTAGATGAGCTGTGCTGATATCTTTCATTGTACACTTGGTAATTGTTTAAAATAGAGAGGAATGAATGTTGTTGTTTGGTGTATATGTTTTTGCTGCAGGTGGATCCGTCTGGTTCATACTTTTCTTGGAAAGCTTCTGCTATGGGGAAAAATGTTTCCAATGCCAAGACATTTCTCGAGAAGCGGTATGCTGTTCCAACCATTGATATCAATGCCGTAGGAAAATTGTGGTTAGCACAAGTTTTGTTAAAAGTTGCAACTCTCACTCCGGCTGGTATTAGCTATGAAGCACCAATTCTCTAATGGAGACATACCCTGGCGAATATATATTTGGGCTATAAAATCCGCTTATTTGGGCTTTGGCGAATATATATTTAGTGATACTATCACGGTGATAGTCTGTTGCAGTCCCATCTGTATGACTGACCTTAATTAGTGGCCACTGAGCTTTCTAAAAATCAAATCAATCTATTATTACAGAATTTCATGTTTATTTTTTTATCAAATAGAAGGAGCATCGATGATTGGAATTGGAAAAGTTACCATTTTATATCTTCTTTTCTTTCTTGAAATTCCGTGAGTTGATTGTTTCTTATTTGACAGGTACACAGATGATATGGAGCTTGATGATGCAGTTCACACAGCAATATTAACACTGAAGGAAGGGTAGGGTTATACCATTATAATACAATGCATTAAACAAAACCCCCGTTTTTGGCCCAAAAAAAGAAAAGAAACCCCCTATGAAAAATAATCTCCTTTCACTGATGTCCTTAGGCAAGTCCAAAAACAGTTGAAAAATGTCAAAATCGGTTAATCATTTCATCTGTTTTTTTTTTTGGGGGGGGGTGTTTGACAGTTAAATGTTCCTTGTTGGCATTCCTCCTTATTCTGTTTTTAAAATTTGCCATCAGCCATGCGGTATTTGAACTAAATTAAGTCCTCTATAGTTATGTAGCAATTAGTGGAAATTTTTTTTCCTTTAGTTAGCCTGAAAGTGTATAGATATTTTACGCTCTTTTTTTTAAATCTCTTTCCGAAGGTATTATATACATTTACTTATGTACTTGTAGAAAATATGGACAATTATGCTGTATGGCACGATTTATCTATTGCTTGTGCCATGTAGGTTCGAAGGACAAATCTCAGGCAAAAACATTGAAATTGGCATAATTGGCTCAGACCAAAAATTCAGGTACTGCTGCTTTCCATCCAGAAGATAAGATATAATAATACCTTCTGCTTTCATACCATCATCCAATTTTAATAATTTTACTTAAATGTCCTCCAATAAATTAAATTATATATTTTTAATTAAATATCCACTTACAGTTTTGCCATGGAGGGTAATTTAGTCAAACGCTTAGATTAGATTAAATTGGTTTGGCTCAATTCGCAAAAGTTATGCTAGCTTAATTTATATAGTCTTGGATTTGAACCTTTAATGTGCAACTACATTAAAGTTTATTTGAAGATCTTTGCTATCCTTGTGATCTATTGAACTCAAGATCCGATTTGGTTTCCAAATGCAAGGTGGTTTGATAAAAGAAGAACAAAAGGGAAGAAAACCAAGAGTATAATACATGTACTTCAATGTAATTTGTAGCAACTTTAGTATGATATCCTTTGGGAGAAAGTATTTTCGGGGAAAAAGTAAAAAAAACTATGGAAAGTTTGATACACCTCTAAGGAGGATTATCAACGATCATAAAATCAGTATCATTCACTATACAATTATTTGCTTCTGTGATAATGTAGTTGAAAATGATATATCATTGTCACATGATGAGTTCTGTAATGTCATGCGAAGTGTTGGTCTAGATGGATGATACGTGAGAATGTAGCCTTAAAAGGGCTTGGAAACTGAAAAAGAATATTTAATCTGGGCTTTTATCAGAAGACATCAATTGATCTTAATGTTTAAGAAAAACACAAATCGTGCTGTTGATTTTCAGATGTTTTTAATCTTGAGACTGATAAGCAAGTGATAATGTTTCAGGGTGCTGACGCCTGCTGAAATTGATGATTATTTGGGTGAAGTTGAGTAATTGGTGCAAAATTAATGGAGGAATGAAGCCTTCTCACTTCCCAAACATCATGTTTGTTTCATAGTTGGCTGTAGTAAGCTCCTTCAAAATGTAGGAAGCCTTTATCAATGTACTTGAATGATCATCACTCACACATCTGACTTTGCTTTGTTTAAAACTATCATGTCATCATCATTATGATTTTTTAAGAGGAAAAAAACAGTAATTCTTTTCACCTTATTTAATATTATCTTTGCTTATGTTGAGTTTTGAGGATAATTTCAAATTCGAAATCAAAATTTTGGTTCATTAAACCCTGAGTAGTCTTACAAAAAAATAAAGGCTAATTATAGTAATTTTATCATTGTGAATTTTTTTTTTTTTTGAGTGAATTATCATTGTGAATATTGAATACAAGACAATGTCAGCCTAGTTGTGTATGTTGGCCTCTTTGTGTGAAGGAAAAAGCGTGTTTGCAGAGGTAAAGATAAAACTTCTTTCACATACTTATTTTAAATTATAAATCACGTTGGAAAAATAGTTTGTATCATTAATTTAAACATACCTTTATATTATTGCTTGCAAAAAAAATTCTGATTCTTCTATGTATCCTGATTGATTTTACAAAATTTCTTTCGTACATCTTAATAATATTTAAATTTAAATAATTTCAATTGCTTTTTATCCTAATATTATTTTTTTAAGAAATGTATTTAGGATGTAAGTAATCATTTTATTAAATATAAAAGATGTCTATTTTATTTTTGCTGAAGCTATTTGGTATTGGACAAAACCTGGCCTAGTACATAGCCAGCCTACTCTAATGAACACAAAGGTAAAGGCCTAGGGATTAAACCTAACCCATTCCATAGCCCAATCAATTGAACGCCAACTTTATTATTTTCTTTTGTTTTTGGGTTATTACTGAGGTGAGGCAAGCATCTATGTATGCATCTCAATGTTTCAATCTTAACTGAAAAATATACTCAAATTTAGTATCTAACAGTATCTCAAACATGATTGTTTCTATTATAAGGACACCTAAGGGTGCGCGCATGTATATGTATGGGAATGCAAAGAGAATCACAAGCACATAGGGGTGGGCGTGGTGATGTATATGTATGTATACACATACATATCGTATTAGATATCAGTATAGTAGGTCTAGATTCTCTTTGCATTCCCATGCACTTGGACATGCATATATACATAGGCGAACCCACATAGGTCCCAGTGGGTGCAGCCGCACCCCTGACTTCCAAAAAATTATATATATATTAGCACTATGTGATTTATTTTGCACCCTCTCGTTTGCTAATTTTGAACCCACTAAATTTTTGCTCAAATTCTTCTTAAAAGATATTAAGAATAAGTCTCATTTATCTCATCAAAATATAGTTTACACCTCCTGATTCAAAATCCTGAGTCCACCACTGCATGTATACATTGGTTCACGCTCACATGCATGTGTTTTATAAACATGATTCACACACACATATAATACACATTTAAAAATATACATGCATGCCTAGTGCAACATGTGTGTAATTAATGTCCTAACTTTTAATCATGTGACCATGTGTTTATTTTCTTCCAATTGCCATGACATAAATCTTGGCTTAACTCTTGCGTCTTAAACCAAATTTCTTTGGAGATAAAAGTATGAGAGAATAAATAGAA
>JANTPZ010018736.1:0-11158 GCA_025593235.1 Vachellia pachyceras | reverse complement strand
CTTACTTTTTCTCTCTTTCTCTTTCTTACTTTCCTCTTTCATACCCACTTTTTCTTACTTTTTTACCTTGAAATCTGTAAAAGCTATAACTTCCTAAATATAAATCACATTTCAAAATCTAAATTTTACCTCAAAATATGTGAAATCTAGATTTCAAACCTAACATCAGTCCCAGAAGAAATCTCACCTCAAGCGCGTCTTCTCTTTCTCTCTCTCTCTTCCTCGCTGAGTCGATCACTGAGAAGAATCAAAAAGTTTCCAACGGCCAGTTAACGATGGGCTATTAATAGCGTACCAACAAAGGCTATAGAATGATCGGACGGGTATCAATCATTATCCGCGTGTTTTATTCATGAGGAATCCGACGGTAACTACAGTCCTTTTCTGTGTTTTTCTGAAGTTAAATATACGGCTGCGATTTCATTAAAGAGATAAGACACGGATCGTGATTTAGGATTGCTCGCTTTTTATTGGTTATTGCATTGACACTATTTAGAATCGGCAAAATCGTTATTCTTCTATCTTTTATTTTGCCAGCTGTTAATTTAATTATCTTTTTTTTGCCGAAGTTAATTTAATTATATATGTATTATCTTTATTGACTATATTTATATCCGCTATCAATTATTATATCTTTATACACAACCTAAAATCGGTGGGACGCAAATATATCATCTCTAACTAGATAAATTATAGATAGGTTAAATATACTTTTAGTACTTTATATTTACGTCAGATTTCATTTTAGTCCTTTAAGATTAAAAAGTGCACTTTCAATCCCTCAAACTTAACGCCGTTAATTTTTCTTAACGAAAATTGTTTACTCATCAAACTTAACGCTGTTATTTTATATCTTTTTTATTTTACACATTTTAAAATATCAAATTTATTATATTATTAAATTAAAATTAAAATGTGACATACTTTATCAACGTTTTATTACATATTCATCAATTAAATTTGATGAGTCAACAATTTCTGTTAAAAGAAACTAACAAACTAACGGCCTTAAATTTAAGAGATTGAAAAACTTAAAGAATTAAAATGAAATTTGACGTAAATATAAAAGACTAAAAGTATACTAACCTTGTAAATGAAATTTAATAAAAACTGATGATTAATTTTGATGAAGATATAATTAATTTCTTAATGGTACGAAAACATATATTTATCTTTCATAAATGATTTTTCTTTAGAATGCACAACAATATAACGGTTACAACGATTTTAATTAGCGCAAAAGAGACTGTGAATCCTATAATCTGCCGATAAAATGATTGATACCATTTGGGATTTCGCATAAAATATATAATGGTCATTCATATATGGAGATCATGTTAATATAATACATGTTTGTCAAAAACTATCACCTACTAAACTCAACTCAACAAACCCACGTATTAAATGCTTGTTTAGGAATTCCGTTGGGTAAATAGATTTTACAGATTTTGAGACATTTTAAAAATTTCAAGATGATTTTTATAAATTTCAAAATGATTTTTACAAATTTCGAGATGGTTTTACCTTAACTTACATACACAATTTGGAAAAATGACTTCCCAAACAGGCACTAAATGCCGCTGCCAATTGAGATGTGATCGAGGTTTCTAATGGCTAATACAAACATGCCTACAATTGAATTGTGATTTTATTGCTCTTGGCTAACAAATATAGCCCATCTAAATTTTGGGAAAGGTACCTACATCAAAATAGCCCGCGCTTTATTTAAATGACAAACACATCTGGAAATTCCAGACCCCACAAAGGCAAATATGGCTGCTCAATCCATAATTCACACTTTATGAAGTTCATACTCAGACAACCTGTTTAGAAAGCTCAAAGAAAACACATTAAACTACTACTCACAATTTTAGCTCATATGGCACACAATCACAAAAGTAAAATAATTCAGAATTCAACCTCAGCACATGATTCCTCGCAACTATCATCAATGAATCATCCAAGTCAAATTATTCAGATAAATAGCCAAAATTGAAAATAAGCCACAAATTCCAAAGTAAACCTTAGTCGAGTTATAGAAAGTGGGTTTTCACCAATCTACACTAAGATTAGATGGCAACAAAAAACCAAATACAATTTAGCGCTGCTGCAGACATGAATAAGGACTTCTAGCACATCTACCAACTTCTAAAAACAAGCAAAACACGATCCTATAACCATTGTATCTTCTTCACAATAATTGCCTATCATAATTCAAAGATTGAATTTGTTTCACATAAGGCACAACTAAAATTTGTTTCAATCAAATATAAACGACAAATAAACACTACGCAGCTGTCCATCCTATCTTCACAACTAGCAGAATAAATCAAGCACGCTCCCCACGGATCCTTCTAGCCAGCTGAATATCCTTGGGCATAATTGTCACTCGCTTTGCATGAATAGCGCAGAGGTTAGTGTCCTCGAACAGTCCAACCAGGTACGCTTCTGCAGCTTCTTGCAATGCAAGCACGGCATGACTCTGGAATCGAAGGTCAGTCTGCCAACAAAGAACAAAACCGTCAATATCTTCTAATGGAGGCCCCGCATTTAAAAACAAACACCAGTACGAAATAGTCACCATACCTTGAAGTCTTGAGCAATCTCACGAACAAGCCTCTGGAAAGGGAGTTTCCTGATCAAAAGCTCAGTACTTTTCTGGTATTTCCTAATTTCACTGTCACCACAAAAATAACAACTGCTGTTAGCCCACTAAAGATACCAAACTAAGAACAAAATTAACAATTCAAAAACTCGCTAACTCACCGAAGAGCAACCGTTCCAGGGCGATAGCGATGGGGTTTCTTGACACCACCAGTGGTTGGTGCAGACTTTCTCGCAGCCTAAAACCATTACGACTCGTTGGATGAGAAAACTTGATAGACAACTCGTGAGCCTACTGGAAAATTCCTAAATAATAATACGTATGTTACCAAACCTTAGTGGCTAGTTGCTTCCTGGGAGCCTTTCCACCGGTAGACTTACGAGCAGTTTGCTTAGTACGGGCCATCTGGATGAAATACAATCAAGGTATCGAACTAAGTTAAATTCCAACAGAAACTCTTCATAGAAGTACAGAAAATTACCGCTAACAAGAGAGAAACGCCACAACAGCAAATAAAGCAAGAGAAACCCAACCATTATAGAAACTAGAGAAGCAGCACATCAAATCAAAAAGGAAAGAGAAAATAATCAAGAGAAAAAGGAATAGGAACGAGCGGCAATAAAAAGTAGATCTCGTTAACCTTTGAAATTGATTAATGATGTTTCATCCTTTCGCCACCAAAATCCCATCAGATTAAGCTCATTCAGGGCATATTACCAGAATATAGCAGAAGAACAAAACCGGCACGATTCCAAGGGACACATACGAGAAATAAATGAGAAGATAAACGATTGAGCAAAGACATTTACAACGTTCTACAAATTACCCTAACCCACATAAGATCCACACGCAGATCTCTTGAAAAAAAAATTCCAAAATTGAAACACTCAACAATCAATTACCATGAAAAGAACTAAAATTATGGCCAAACAACGATAAACTCAAACCCTAATTTCCTAAACCGCAGAAGTAATCTTACCTCGTGCAACGCAAGCTACTTCCCTCTCAGTTCCTTGCTGCGTTCTTCGCTGTATCAGTTTTCAAAGAATCAAAAACTTTGCATAAATGAAACCTGACGAGCTATAAATAGCGTGTTATAAGGTGGGCATGGAATGATCTGACGGATGGAAATCAATATCCGTGTGTTTTCTCTATCAGGAATCGGACGGTTGCTACAGTACTTTTCTGTGTTTTCTGAAGTTAAGTATACGGCTGGGATTTCATTAGAGGGATGAGACACGGATTGTGCCTTATTGTTGCTCGCTTCCCGTTGGGTTGCTTCCATTGTCGCATTTTGAATTGGCAAAAATATTGTTATTTACTATATATTATGACATAAATATAATTATAAAGTATAAATTATAAATTGCAAAATAATGCAGCATTGACTTTTAATTAGGGTAAAGTATTGCGGGCGGCAAACAACTCAGGAATTTTTCCAGCATTGTATGCTTATAAAATTTATATTTTTTTTTGTTACATTATATATTTTTTTTTCATTCTCCTTTCTCGGCCTAAGCTAATGAATGAGGTCCTGAAGCCCATTACAGGAAAAGTACACTTCACCATCTGAATTCTTCTGATAAAGGAGCCTGATTAACCCAGTCCATGTAGAAGCTAATGGGTCCATTTGAACGGGATGGAGAAATATTTTTACGTAAATTGAGGTAACTATGTGAAAGAAATTATCTTATTTTATAAAAAAATACTGTTGAACGTATTTTTGAGGTTGCCGAACAGCACCAATATATTCCATTCAATTGTCTGCAACAGATTCGTTTCGTCCCATTTCTGATCTTAGATCACAGGTCATCAAATTCAAAACACGAATGGTCATATTTACTTCAAAGAAGAGGCTGGGCAAGGGGCTTGTAAACCACACACACACTCTTTTGCCCTTAAAATTTTTCAACTTCTCAAATATTTTTTCTCATATTTTCTCATTATATCTACATAAAATAAGCTACATTTTAATTTTATATGACCATAAAATGGTACTTATATCCTTAATGTAGAACTTGGTCAAAGATTTAATTTTAGTTTTAAATGCAACACTCATTTATCATATTTATCATTTCCTTTCCAAACCACCCCTATTGATACTCCTTTAACAAGGCAAATAAGAATATTTTAGAAAAAAACATATATTCATTAGAAGTAACTAAACTTTTTTGATACAAAGCCACCAAAAAAAAAATGCTACCATATTTTATCTTCGCTTTTTACCAAGTGACCTACCGCTAATGCTCCAATCACTGATGGCAGTTTGAGCCCATACCAACTAATCACCATCGCCATCATCAATTAATGGAAAATAAACTATTGTGACTCAGGGCAATGGAAAACAAACGCGAAACTAAAGGCTTGGTAGTCAAAATTGCGCCATCTTATATTCAACTCTTGAAATGCAATAGATAGCCAGAATAAGCTAAATGACAAAATTAATTTACATCACCGAATACATCCTTTACCATCCAATGCCAAGGTGAAATTCATCGTTGATTACATTTCTTTCTTTCTTCCTTCAATGTTGTTTCTGTGCCTCCGATTCTGCTCAAAAAAGGGTGAAAATAAAAACTTCCTGACATCTACATTGGTATGAACAGAGATACTGTAATTTGAAACTAAATATCAGCTTGCCACGCCCCAAAAAAAAAAACTCATCAGACACCGACCTAATACCAACTATTACAAGTAGTATAAAGTATAAACCACCAACAAATAAAGTATAGACATCAGCAGAGGAATCGAACTTGAATTGAGACAACCATGGCCTACAATTTGGTCTGCATAGTGCCAGCCAAAGACCCACCGAGAATTTCCTGTGTTGAGGACCAAAAAGGTCCACCTGTATTTTTTTATTTTTTTGTCAATCTTCCCTGTTAAGCTGAAAATGCTTGGATCCCCTGCCCAAAGTATGAAATATGATTTTTTTTTTTTAACTTAAAGCTTCCTAATCTTACGTATCACTAAAGCGAAAGGAGTCAGCCACATCAAAGTGTGTAGCAATTTGAACGACGGCAGTACGAACAGCTCCAGCACCTGGGGCAACAGGTGTGGGCAGGTGAGGCAAGCAAAGCGGCAGATACTGCTCGCCTTCCTCAGGCGGGCAGTAAAAAGAGATTGCCGACCGGCAGAAGATGAATCTGTAGATAACACACATCACACAACCAAGTCCGATCAGTTTTCCAGCACATGAAATAGTCAAAATTGAATTTTCAAAAATAAAAAACAAAAATATCTACTATTCCACCAGAAATTTAAAACGCTACCTTAAAATGATCCGCCGCAAAAATGGATCAGCTATAATTTGAGCCCATACTAAATCCAAGCTAGTAGTTGATGAGCACAGAATTATTTCCCACTCAGCAAAGGCATTAGCAAGAATGTTTTCCGCTTGGTCATATACATCCTAATGTTAACACATTAATGAGTATGCCAGGAATCAAGATGCTCTAAGACACATCAAGCACTATTCAGATTAACCAACCTTGTCAACCTCACTGGGGGATAGGCCAACCATCTGGCAAAATGCAGACAAAGGAGCAGTCAAGAAGAAGGTAAACTGGTTTCCATTATGTAAACTCGCATCAGATCGATTCTTAAAAACTGGCATTAAAGGTGAAAGAACCAGAGCAGCTGTCTCCCCCCTTTCGGCACCATATAAAACCTGCAATCAATTATGTCTATCAGGATAACTCTATGACATTCTTCAAAAATCAACAAAGGACCAACAATACATCAGGACTTGACATACTCGTGCGCGGACCAACAATACATTGGGACCCCCAACCTCAGAAAAAAGAAAAAGTACGCAAAATAGTCTAACTTAATGTCCAAGATGTACTAGCTCCACCGAGATGATTATGTCGAAAGCATCCCTCACCCCTAATCCAGAAAGCTGCCGCTTTGACAATCTGACGGTTGACCAGTTGTAACTTAGACAGGAATTTAGACAAAAACATTTAATTCAAGGATCTTTCTATTTCGCTCCTCCAACTCTGTCGTGAGAGAAATATCTATGCAAATCAGCATGGAAGGGTTCTCAAAACATAATGTCTAAGAATTCATCTGGAATACCACGACAAAACCTATCATAGACAGAAAAGGAAATAACTGCAAAATTTATTGACTTTTGAAAAGGGAAGATTACTCATAGGTTCGAGGTAAGATAAATTAAATACACGGAGGAGCCAAAAAATCATATTTACGACTCAAACTCCCATAGTTACAAATTATATTCAACAATATACATCAATAAGTCAAACTTCCACATTTACAAGTCGAGTTATGTCATTTACAAGACAAATTTGTAAAACATGTAAAAAATTAAATTTCTTGGGACCTCTCTGTATTTAACTTTCTTACCTAGGACCTATAGGTAATTTTCCCTTTGAAAAATTAAAATCAAATTCAAGAATATCAAGAATAACACAACCCAACAAATTCCCCCAGCAAGTCTTGCACAAGTTTTGACAAACCTGCCTTGAATGCATGGCTGTTATCACTATCAATAATGAAGAAAAGAGGTTTGCGGGTGAAAGGAATAAGATCGCCAGGGTAAAGATTGTTTGAACCTGATAATTCAAGAAAGAAGCAGAAGTAAGTGGGGATGACAAAGGTGCATGCTTCTTCTGTAACATAAATCAAGATTATTAAAAATTCATCTTGTAACACGACTTGGAACAAATGCTCTCAACTCAACAGAAATATAGTTTGAGAAGAGACCCACAGAAAATACCCACCATCACTGCCCTTGGGACCAAACCACAGATAATTGTCATAATAGGAGTTGGATTCTCTCTTGCCATTGATTTGAGAGTCAGAAGGTCCACTACCCTGCTCTCGGGAAGTCTGAGAAAGGACTTTGTGCCTCGAATGTTTAGATGACCCTCCAGAATTCTCCGACTGATGGACATTATTATAACCAGCCGTTCCTGTATAAACAAAAACCAAGTTAACTAACCTAGTATTACAAGGACCAATAGATTGATTTTTTACACTTAAAGAATCAAACAACCTGAGGCTGATAGATATACAAGCACAACACTATCTGGTGGCAGTTCCTCGCAAATTGCAGCTAAAACCTGTTTAGCATCATTAAGCTCAATATCAGACTGATTATATGTTCAACATCACGTAATATATTGTACATCAGGCTGACATAATTGACTCCATTTTAACTAGTGGTGATTCTTAGTTTAGGCACTCCTGAATTAAGGAAATAAAACAAACTAACGAAATAAAAACGTACACTAAATCAATGAAATGCATTAAAAAGCAGGGAGTAAAGAATAGCCAAATCAGAATATCAAGTCGTAGGGAATAAGTACGTAATGTAAACTCTCCCCCAATATGAAGCAAAAATGCAATTTGCATCACCCCTAGAAACTGGATAGAATTATTACATTGGCTATGTAGAAAGATTGAAAACTCACTGCTATCAGATGTGTTACAGATGGATGATAAAGAACGGCCTTTCTTGGATTAGGCGGCACATTTGGATCTGTCATATCTGCAGCCAGGTTCATATTTATTAACCCAGAGGTTCCCGAATGATCAATGGAGTCCCCATTCTCAATCGGTTTAACGATAGGTTTTTGGTAGAACAATCCACTAGGCTCCCATTCTAAACATTGCATCATTCTGTAGGTGTCTAAAGAAAGCTCAGCAAATCTGACCTGAAAAGGTAATGACTACCCAAATTTGAGAACCACACTGATGGCATGAAGTAGCATTAAACTATTAACTTACCTCATTCCGGTGATAGCTTGTCAACAGGGCATCTCGAAATTTTAAAATCCTCTTTGCATGAAAACGAGCTACATATGGAAGAGAAGCCTGATGAGTGTCAGTATTGGCACAATAACGCAAAGGCCGGATAGCAAAGCCAGTCTCTGCTTTAGTAAATCGGACAATTTCTTGCACCACTTGCCTCCATTCCTTTAAGTTAGTTTCCTGAGAAGTAGTAGATCACATTAATCAAATTCCAGATGCAATGCATACCTTTCACTATATTGGTCATAAGAAAAACTGGTTTATATCTATATAGTATTCTGGATGTTTCATGAGTCTGGACAACTTAAATTTTAATATTAATAACGAAGCAAGTATGAGCAGATAGACAAAATTACAAATCAAAGTGCACAACTTTTGACTATGAATTGTAAAAAATATTAAGCAAGTCAAATATAATATGTGATAGATTTGGAAATGAGATACCTGCAGCAGAGCATTCAAAGGATGAATAAAGTTTCACACCAATATATGAGGTTCATCTTACGGTTTCACAAATCTAGACAGTTAAAACACTATTGGTTATCAGTATAATACGGGAAGCTGGTTTAAAGGTATAGCCATAGACTGCCATTTTTAGTTTGGAAAACTTGGTAATATCCCCCACTCCAAGTATATCATACAAAAGTTTCTATTCGAATTTGATATTTCAGGCTATTCAAATTTGATATTTCAAGCATTACATCAGGTCAAGCCCCCACCCCAAACAAAATTTCAAAAGAACAAAAAGGAAATAGCACCAGGTTGACTTCAAAGAAACACCATTTGGTGTTCTTTAGTAAAGTAAAATTGAGTAGGTTCGACAACCTTGATCTAGCCTAGAAAGCCACCAGTTCCCTTCATATAAAACTGATATAATCAAGAAATAAATTAGAGGTATACCTATGAAAAAATCGGAAACATATCAAGAATCACAGATAATTTTTAGACGCAGTAATGAAGCACTTAGCTTAAATTATCATCTAATAATAAATCTTTTTTTCTTTTTTTGTTGAATAGCATTCAGCTCCTAAAAGCCTAAAGTTCTTCCAGCAGCAATTCTTTTCATACACAGAACTTAATGTGAAGATTTTGATTAAGGAATGTCGTGCACAAACACAATGATGCAATCTCTGGTAACTTATCCATCTTTTCATTCCCAGAAGTGACTCCGTTTATAAACCTGATCTGCTCTATCAAATTCAATCCACAAACAACCTCCAGACTCCAGAAGATCCAGATGCTAACGGAAAATACATCCGGATCAAATAAGACTTTAAAGAGTTCATGTGCTAATTATAGTGGAACCCGTAATTTATGTGTAATTGAACTAAGATTATGTAGCCCAAATGCCCAATGCATCAACAATAGGATATGCTATCTTCATCATTATCCTCAAAAGAAACTTTTTTACTAATAATTTCCAATAGGATGACCCGGAAATGATTGATACAAACAGGGCAGCCTCATAATTAA
This sequence comes from Vachellia pachyceras, assembly GCA_025593235.1. Taxonomy (NCBI): domain Eukaryota; kingdom Viridiplantae; phylum Streptophyta; class Magnoliopsida; order Fabales; family Fabaceae; genus Vachellia; species Vachellia pachyceras. Next base: position 1,302 of record JANTPZ010018736.1, on the reverse strand, counting down.
AACAGGATATCAACCTTATGAAAGGAAGAGTATTACAACTAATAAGTACTTCCGAAGAAAACACTTGACCAGCAATTCACTACTCAAAGCATTATAGCGGTTTAGCTGAGATTAGGAAAAAATAGAAATCATGTTTACCCGGAAGTTGCTCTTACAATCATCAAGCAAAGCCATGAAACGGTCCATAAGATGCTTCATCATCTCCGTTCTGTTTAAAATCACCGACACCAACAAAAACCGTGCATAAAACCGCAATTCCTTGAACCTAATTCCCAGATCTTTCGGAGAACCTTCGGATCCTTCAAAATACCTTCTGTTGAGTATGGCTTCATAGAACACATATGCTTCAACCAAGTACCTGCACTCACTTGTCCTCATATACTGCCCGAAGTAAAGCTGGCCGATTCGGTTAGCGATCTCGCCGATTTCCCAGCGTTTCAGGCCGCACTGAACCAGTTTGGAGCGGTTCTCCTGCTGGTACTTCCAAAGGCGCGTATATGCCCTGAAAACCTTCTGGTAGAAGTGATTCTGGCTAACACGCCCATAGGCTGGCACGTCACGAACCCTAGCGAACTTGCGGTCCGCGCTCTCCACCAGAGCTCGGAAAGTGTCAAAGACAAGGTCGCTGTCAGACATGCCGGAGGTGTCAGTTCTCCGACCACAAGCTCTGATCTCAGTCGGTCATCGGAAAACGATGCTCGGTAATTGCAAGGCACAAAATCAGAGGGGGACAAAGGAATTTTAATGCGTGATAGGGTATGAAAGAGAGGACTTCGGAAAGAGGTTTGGAGTAGCAGTTGGACTTCTTGTGAATGCTATGAACTGCAGTTTATTTTAATGGTGGCGACTGGCGACTATGTCATAAATATTATTTTTCAGTAATTTCAAAAAAAATTATTTCATTATGTTGAAATTCATTATTTCCTAAAATGGACCAATTGAGGCAATTTTTATTATTCAAAAACAAATTTAAACTGCACTCAAACAAATTAGACCATCTATCTCATATATATTTTTTTAATTATATGATAACCAGAATCACATAAAATTATAATTGATTAAGGGTTGATTTGGTTTCAAGGTTTTGAAACCTATGTTTCAAAACCTAGGTTTGAAACTTAGGTTTTCTCTTTCATACTCTCTTTTTACTACTCTTTCTTACTTTCCTCTTTCTTACTTTTTCTCTCTTTCTCTTTCTTACTTTCCTCTTTCATACCCACTTTTTCTTACTTTTTTACCTCGAAATCTGTAAAAGCTATAACTTCCCAAACATAAATCACATTTCAAAATCTAGGTTTTACC
>JANTPZ010018735.1:0-12865 GCA_025593235.1 Vachellia pachyceras | reverse complement strand
GAACTTTAGAAGAACATATTTTAACTCAGACAGGTTAAATCTTCAGTTACTAAGAGCTAAAACATCGAGCACGAGGATGAAACTTGAAACCTTGAATAACTCTTCTCTTTTGGGACCAAAACAGTGACTTCAAATAGATGAATAATGGCGGCACTAAAATTTGAAGACATAAGGCTCAGAAGATCGTACCTTAATAAATCTAGAAGGATGAAGAACCCATAAGTTTCGCCAAGAGTTTTATAAAAGCTTGATTCAGTATAATTTGTACCAAAAAAAACTACAGAACGATGAGATCTGCATCCGTGTGAACTGTGAAGCATCTGCCAGTCCTACAAAAACCAGGCGCGGCTGACCGAACGATATCCTGCGTAGCAGGACAGATTTGCCACCTCATTATCTCAGTATTTTCTTTGTTGAAACAGATATCTCAGGCCTGTCGGAGATAGTGCTTCGTTTGGAAACCCGTTGAAAAAATGGACACAGATTCTGAGGTATTTTATGTGAGAGGAATTTTGTCTCGGCTTACGTGAGAATGGGTTTGGGGAGCCAAAACGGGCTCCCCAACATGTTTCCAAACGCAGCCAGTATTAAGTTTTAAATTTCAAAATTTTTAAAAAATGAAACTATTTTTTATTTTTTATTTTTAGTTTTAGGTTTTTTATTTTCAATTTAAAAAATGTGTTGTAATTAGAAATAGGTAAGGTAGGTCAAGTCAACTATGCTATCATCAAATGATGAAAAATGATAAAAATTAAAAATAAAATAATTATAAAAAAATTAAAATAAAAATATAAAAATGATTGGCGGCTACTGACAGGGCTTAAAGGGGGACTGCCCCACTTGGAAAAAAAGGTGGATGCTGCTGCATTAAAGACGGGAGGAGTATTGAGGTTAGAGTCAGACGGAGGCTGAATTCGTTATCGGTTAGTGGTGTGGGTGTGCTTGGATTTTTTTTGGGTGCCAATGGCGGAAGAGGAGTAGAATTCAAATAAGGTGAAATCGGAGTCGAAGGGATGGAGCTGGAGCCAAAGTTGGGAGTGGGAGATGCAAAATTGGGGGTGGAAAGTTGATGACGGTTGAGTAAGAGAGGTTGAAGAGAGAAGGAGAAATGTCGTCGGGAAGGGTATTAAATTTTTCAAAACTAAAACTAAAATCTGAAAACCTATTTTTATGATTTTTAAATCTGGATAAAATCTGTTTTTAAATTGTATTAAAAACCAACTCAACCCTATTTTAGCCGAACACATTTTATTTTCAAAATTGCATTTTAAAACCAAAAACAAAAACTCAGCACCACCCGAGAGTAGGGTTTCTTGGCCAATAGATTTTCTTGGAATTTGCATTAAACTCAAATAATACTTAGTGAGTTAGTTCCCATACTTCAATAACTAGATAACTCATTAAATTGAATAGACTAAAAAATGTGTTAAATTATTTAATAACAGTTAATTTTTCTAAAATATCATCTCTAACCATGACTACCCATTTGTGAAAACTTTCAATGTGTATAATTAAAAAGATTTTTTTAAAATTTAGAAGAATGAATTGATTGTAAACTTATATTTAACATCAGATACAATCCTGACTGAATCTTATATTAAGAATAGAAATTATAATTATGAAAAAAATTCATGCTTCTATCGATTTATTTTTTTATCAAAACTTTGATCTGTCAAAAATTATCAGTCCCTCCTATTCTAAATCTTAAATTTTGTTCACAGTGTAAATGAGATCTTATATTTAGATTAAGGTGAGCATCAAGTTGTATTGACTTAAAATAGTTTTTCTTGCCAAGTTATAGAGAAACCATTTGAATCTCTAGTAATGTAATCTCATGCATCATCTTATTAATTATTATTTAAGATAGTTTCATTTGGCACAGTAATTTTTTTTATTCACAAAACTCAAATCTGTGCCTTCTATATTGTGTTGCATTGCACAGGTAGGGAAATTAATTTGTTCCAAATAACATTTTTAGTTCTTCCCTATTTTATAAGCAATCGAAGGAGATATGGAATTAATAGGAGACTATACCATAACAATGAAGAAGGCATAAGCACAAGGTGGCAGTGGTAAAGCAACTTACATTTCCCCAGGCGGACGTCTAGAGATGCGTTTATTGAGAGATGACTATCCACTTTTGATGCAAAGCACCTTGTAGGACGTGCCAAAATTATATCCACTCTCTGGATTAGTTGGTTGCCCGGATTATCTAATCTAGTTGAAAGAATGTAAGGAATTCAGAAAAGGCGTTGAATACCAGGGGAATCACGAGGCCATAGGCCCATTTTGCCCTAAATGACCAAAAAAAAAAAGAAGGCATAAACACATTCTAGAAAATGAAATGAAACTGGCAACAAAAATATCACCAATGAACATTCCAAACACATGCAAACGAAGATAAATCTAATGGAAGGAATTAGTTAGTGATAATGTGGTAAACCAAAGTTTGAGTCTTTATTAAAATAGTCATCATACTTAATATTTGACAATACTTTAAATATAAGTGTCTTAAGTAAGAAAATATACACACACACAAAAGACATGAAAACACATATTCACTTCTATCAACCAGCCTTGTGTTTGTAAAACATAGTGATTGTTGATACAAGAGTGTAACGTGTTAATTAAAACAACCATTTTAACTTCTGTTTATTATTTCATGTGGCTTAAATTTATTTTTTTATTTCATTTTACCTTCTAACTTTACGCCTAATCTTGCAATTTTAAAGTTCATCAAGTTTTGAATTCATTTTGCTTATTTTCCAATTTGATATTAATATTTTAGAATTTTTATATTTTTTTATAACAATGAAAATATTTTAACACAATTTATGTGAATTGAAAATAAGTTTTTTGGCCCAAAAATTTTCAAATAAATTAAACACGTAGCAGTGGCAGTATACAGATGCGTTTTGCTTTTAGCACCGTGGGTGCGTAAAAGGGCGGTGTAAGCGTCCCGCTCGACCAGACGACCAGAATCGCTCTCAAATGAAGCGCGCAAAACCCAAGTCCAATGCCAAAACTTCAAATCATCCTCTCAATTCTTCTTCTTTGAAGTCGTTTATGGAACCCCCTCCCAACTTCTTTCCCTCTAAGCACGAGTTCATCAGGCTCATCGTCGTCCTTGCATTCGCTTCTGCAGTTGCTTGGACATGCAATCTCTTCTTCACATTTGTTATTAACCCCCCCACCAAGCCATTTTGCGATAGCAACGTGGATTTTCCGGATTCTTTTTCCGGTGAGAGCGTCTTCTAATGAATTTATTTTCGTAGCATGACTGTTCAATAGGTACATACTACATAGGGGATCATGAATAGGAAACGGGTAAATGCTAGTACTACTGACTTTCATTGCGTTACTTCTAAAGCTGTGGAGCTCACTTCTGTGCTTAATTCGTATTTTTTATTTACCTTCTATCTATGACAATTTAGAATGATGATCTGCCTCTTATTTTCGTGATAAAATCAACATCTTCGTGGTTTAGTGGCATCTGAATTTGGAGATGTGCCGCCCTTATCTGATTCTTTCTAGCGTTAAATAATATTTCCTATGGTATGGTCTGAATCTGAGTATTGTTTGGCCGCAAACTTGGATACGGGGAATGGACACTGACACCATAATTCAGGTGTTTGCATATGTGATGTGAAGTATTAGTGTCTGATACATTTACTCACGCACATGCTCCTTTCTGTAAGTACCCGTCCTCCATACTTTTGATATGAAAAGTAACTGGGCTTTATTGCCTGCTCATAGCAGTAGGTATTGGGTGAGGCTTCCAATCTTGGAAAAACTATGGCTATGTTCTTTTTCACTAGATATCATTGCTATTTACTAGTCAACGGGCCAAATCACTACACTTGGTGCTACTGCTGTAATCTGAGTGAGTTTGAGACATCTTAATGTGACTATAACCTTTTGCAGTGTACAATGAATTGTACTTGTATAGCTAACAAGTAATCCTTGTGTCTTTGGAACTCTTTTTTTCTATATTTTTTTCTATTAATTAGTGATTGGGTACACTTAAATGTTACTAAGTCTTTCACTTGTCAAAATAAATAACTGTCCTGTTTTCTTCCCTCTTTGAATAAAAATTGCGCACAATCATGTGTCGGTGTTGCATTTAATACATAATTGATGTTGGCTTCGGAATTTGAAGCGTTATTTTGTTGTTTCACTTATTATGGCTTGACATAGATGCCTTTGCAAAGCACCTAAGGGAGTGTCTTTTTTTCCATGCTTCATGTTATCTCAGTTTTCTTGTGAGTTTATTCACTGCTTTATAATATTGTTAAAATGTCATAGGCTTAAGCTGTAGTTGTGTGTTTAATATTTGTTTCCTGTGTAGACATTAATTTCTTTTGACTGGAAATTATTGCAGATGATTGTGAACCTTGTCCAAGTAATGGAGCATGTTATGATGGAAAAATGGAATGCCTCCAGGGTTACCAAAAGCAGGGCAAGTTGTGTGTAGAAGACGGCGTTATTAATAAATCAGCTAAAAAGATTGTAAGTTCCTTGATTTGTATTTATTCTATTTTATTGATACTGAGGAATGAGTGCTGCCTCCTCCCCCTCCCCCTCTCTGTTCTTTTATCTTTGAGTTTTGTGCATATCATTCTGACTTCCGGTTCTTTTATATGATGTTATCGCAGTCAGAGAGAGTAGTAAGTAGCCTGTGTGAAGATTATGCTCAGTATTTGTGCTATGGAATCAGATCAGTTTGGGTCTGTTGACACTTTAACCCTCTGATTGTGCAGTGTTTTTGTATCCCTATGAATTTCATTCTCTAATGCTAATGCAATTTGATTTACACATTTACATTGATTATTGTAATTTTTTTTTTAAACCCGTTTCAGGTTCAAGAGGATGAAATATGGAATCGCTTTGATAATTTTGAGCCAATGGAAAATGTACTTCTGGATAATGCACTTTATAATTATACAAAACAAAGGGCAATAGAGACAATGGCTAAATTAGTGCAGACGAGGACAAATTCTCTTGGGTATATCATATTCTCTTCCCAATCTCCAAGGATAGTGATTCAGTGACTTCTTTTGTCATATTTTTCTGAGACATCAGGTATTTGATATACTTCTGGCTCATACAGGATGAAGGAGTTTAAATGTCCAGACTTATTGGTGAAGCATCACAAGTCATGGGCTTGTCGAATTCATCAATGGGTTTCGCAGCACATTCTAGTTGTTTTACCAATTTGTGCCATGGTAGTCAAGACATTCTTTAATTTTCATGTTCGTTCTTAATATGATTAGGCTTATTAACTGTATTGAGATCAAACAGCTTGTTGGATGCACATTCTTCATCTGGAAAATCCATTGTAAACTACGAATGTCAAGAAGAGTTGAAGAGCTTTACAACCAGGTATGGCTGAGCACTGTTATTTATTTTGTGTGCTTTAGCCTAGATTTTGTCATGTGACAATCTAATTCCTTGGATGATATTTTATCAAACATTTTTTTATCTTTTGAATAGAGTTTTTTGAGAGATCCCTTGAGTAATATACTGGTTCTGAATGATATCTAATATGGGTAGTGAATGAATGGTGAATGATTGTGACATTCATTATGAATAAATACATTTTGCCATGCTATGTTTTTGTGTGAGCATGTCCCTTCATTGCAGTTGTTCCAAAGCACATGAACTGAATACTCATGCCTCATGTTATTGGTGACAGTACGGCAATTATAGGGGATTGGTGTGCAATGGTGGGCATGGGATACATGTTCCCACCATAAGTAATTGGATAGGCATTATACTTCTGTAGCTTATGAGATAAGTGTAAAAGTGTCCTTTCTTTCTTTTTTTCAAATGTCCCTATTTGTGCAATTTGAAGTTTTTATGGCATCAAAAACTAGAACTCCAGTCAGTGGAATGGGACAATAGCTTGTATGGAAAATAAATTTAACACTCAGTGTTTATCAAAAAGAGAAAAACAGTTGTTTTTATTACTCCTTTAAATTGTACTTATGACAGCTGTTCATGGCTGCTATTGTTTATCGAATTATCTGATTAATTGTGGCTTTATTCTGATTCTACTTCTGTATTTGGTACAATAGTCCATAAAAGACAACGATTGCTGATGAAATAGGTTTGTGAAATGCTTGAAGAGAATGCATTGATGTCAAAGAACATTTACTCTGATTTTACTTCTGTATTTGGTACAATATTCCATAAAAGATAACGATTGCTGATGAAATAGGTTTGTGAAATACTTGAAGAGAATGCATTGATGTCAAAGAACATTAATGGTGAGTGCGAGCCTTGGGTTGTTGCCTCAAGATTACGAGATCACCTACTTTTGCCAAGAGAGCGGAAGGACCCTTTCTTATGGAAAAAGGTACATGGAGTTATAGTGGAATGAGCAGCACTTGATTATTCTGTTATCATCCAAACAATTCATATTAGTATATTGAAGCAACCTAAATATTTGAAGAGATTATGTTCATGGCTGCATTGTATCCATGCCACTCAATAACTGTTGACCTTTAATTGAAGTTGAACAAGATGAATTTGTCAATGAATTTTTACTACTTGCTCAGGTAGAAGAATTGGTTCAAGAAGATTCTCGGGTAGATCGCTTTCCAAAGCTGGTGAAGGGTGAATCCAAAGTGGTATGGGAATGGCAAGGTACTAACCAGTTGTGTTGAATTTTTTAATAGTCAATATATTCCAATTAAAATGTCATAATGGAAGGGTTTTCACTAAACTCTCATAATTTAAATCACGAATAATATTATCAAGGTTAAATCTGTTTGAACCTGATGGACAAGATAAATTCCTTCCATTATAAAGATCAACTTTTTTTGGCCAAACATATAAAGATTAATTATTCCACTGAGAATCTGTTATTATCTTTCTGACAGCTGAAGGACTATCTAAATCAGTATTTTAAACCATCCATGGCTTGTAAGGTCATAATTGATGTACCTAACGTATTGGTTTTGATGCCTGTGCAAGCCACATGGTTGTGGCTGTTATTATTGTATACAGATCATTTCAGGATGGAGAAATCTTTTTTCTTGAGTATAATGAATTGTACCTTTTCCTCTATGCTTTATAGCTGAACGCTCTCTAAGCTCTTCAAAGATGAAAAGAAAAACCAATGCAAGCAAAATGAAGGTCAGTGAAGGTGTAGACCTACGTAATCAGCAACATGCCATTCCCAAGACTGGTTAGTGTTGTGTTTGCATACGCTTTAATTTTACTAGTCTTCTGACGTAGTTGAAATGATTTGTTGTGTTGAATTGATGCAGAGCCTAAGAAACTGCTTTTTTGACACAAGATCGTCTTTGAATGATTACTTTAGTTTCAACTATGTTGGCTGAAGCAACTTGTGTGTCAGTCGAAGGCTAGTCCTACCATGTTTTTGTAGAGACAGATGGGTAAGCTAAAGTTTCTGGTGATCTCATCCATGTGCATTTCTTTGATGTTTTATGGAAGCTAGGTTCAGAATCTTGTTTATGTTTGCACTTATGCTGCAATCGTGTGCTTTTTATTTCCTGCTTTTGACATTTTTCAACATCAGCGCATTTCGTTCATGTTTTCTCCTCATCCACCCTTAGGGTTAGTTACTCTAGTTTCAATATTCTTTTTTTTTTTTGGGTGAAAATCTATTTTCAATATTCTGAACGCTTATGATTGTCATATGGGCATGCTAGACCCCCATGACTTTTGGTGCCTGCAGATTCTCAAAATGTTACGTTGTCATCTTATACTTATTTCCTTATCTTTAAGAAAGAGCCTATGTAACCATGCACTTTCAAAGCCTGCTGTCCCAAACTTACGATTGCTTAACTATATGCAGGTTTTGCCTTGGTCCTGGTAGCCTGGAAATGATTATGGTCCAGGGCCTGGAAAGTGCCATAGTTGTTACCTAGTTTATCTTGGAACTGGGCATAAAGTGTGCAATGGCATCATATGTTGGAGATTGTATATAATTTTGCATCACAAGGATTCGAACCTTTCAATTTTGCTTCATCTTTTCTGCAGATTTACGGTGTAAAAGTTGTAAAACAAACTTCGAACATGTTTAAACTCTGGGATGTGTTTACAGCCCACAAGTCCTCGAGACCGGTAGATCTTCTGTTTCATGGAGAAGCGGTGGTGTGTTGTCAACATATCTAATTAATATGTTCTTTCTTGAGTCAAGAAAGAGTGCCTCTTCTTAGAGTTAGTGTATTGCTGTATTAATTATGATATGATTATTTGACAAGTCAAAATATGTACCAGTAATTCACACACTTGCGTCCATTTCAAGTCAAAGAAGAGTAAGACATTATTATTGGATTGTTACATATTGTACAAAAATGATTGATTTGATTGGCCTAGAGCTGTGTATAGAACACGTGAGTGAAGAGCTTAGATGATTTCGCATAAGTATCAATAATGTACACTATAAGATAATAGGAAATCACGTTGTTCGTAAACTATTAATGCTCATAAGCATCAATTTAACACAACAAATCATTTCGCAAAATCACATTGTGCCCGTTTGAAAATGTAGTAGAGAAAGTACTTTTATGCAAGTTGAATTAAACATATGAAGAATATTATCTCGTATTGTGAAAAAACACTGTTGAACATGTGTTTAACGAAAAACATTGTTGAACATGCAATTGATTTTTCCAAACGTTCCGTCAAACAAACTACATTAGAAGTTGTTAACAGTACAATCATGTGTAAAACTGCATGATGCTTGTCCAGGTGTCTAAAGAAATACCGGGACTTCTCAATAACTAATAGGATGGTGATGGCCGTGACTCATGGGAAGAGAGGAGAAAATGACTGGCAAGACATTATTTTATTTTATGGCGTGTGAAGCGCAAAACCAGATCAGGATCTCCTTTGTCGGCAAGCATTGTTTAATATTAAATGACTTCTATGTGATCCAAGTGCCATTGATTTCCTATCTTTTTATACGATTATTTAATTTGGTCAAATTTAAGTATTGTTTGAGATTTGTTTTAAGTACATGTAATTCCTTATTAAAGGTAAACATATTTAACCTACTATCATGTATTAAATGTATACATATCTTTCAACGAAATTAGTTTCCTCCTTTGAATTCAATCGATGAAAATGCCTAATTTAATTGAGATTAGTTCTTTTGTTTATATTGTATTCCTGTTACACCTTTTCATGGGCACTATGCCCATGTGTCCTTTTGGGATGTGTCATGTACACATCCTCAAATAGCTTTCCATTAAGGAAGGCTGTTTTGATGTCCATCTGTCATATTTCATAGTCATAATATACTGCAATGACAAGAAGGATTCTGATTGACTTGGCTATCGCTACTGGAGAAAAGGTTTCATTATAGTCAACACCATGAGTTTGTGTGAATCCTTTTGCAACCAGTATTGCCTTGAAGACACTGACTTTGCCATCCATGTCGGTTTTCTCTTTAAAACCCATTTGCGCCCAATGGTTTTTACACCTTCATGTGGGTGAACCAAAGTCCATACCTGATTGTCATACATGGATCGCATTTTAGACTTTATGGCATTCAGCCATTTGTCAAAGTTTGGTCCTACTACGGCGTCCTGATAGGTGGTTGGCTCATTGTGTTCAATGAGCAACATATCATAACTCCCTGTAACCAGAAATCCATATCTCTGAGGTGGTTGTCGTGATCTATCAAACCTCTGTAGGCCTTGTGTTACTTGAAGAGGCTCAACATCTTATGAGTCTTCTCCGTCTTCCATTTGTGGTTTTGTGGTGACTTGACATTCTCGAACTTTTCGAGATTCAATTTGCTCATACTGGTTCTTTTAGAGATGAACTCTCTTTCTAGAAAAACGCTTTTTCGAACAACAAACACTTTATGTTCAGTGGGATTATAGACATAGTATACCTTTGTTTTCTTGGGATACTCCACAAAAAGGCATTTGGAAGATCTGTTTGATAATTTATCGTAGGCCTGCTGTTTAACATAGACCTCACATCCTCAAATCTTGAGAAAAGAGAAGTTAGGTTTCCCCTCAGTCCATATCTCATATGATGTCTTTTCAACTGCCTTAGATGGAACATGATTAAGTGTGAACGCAATTATTTCCAATGCATCACCCTAAAAGGATGGTGGAAGATCTGTTTGACTTATCATATATCCAACCATATCTAATAGAGTTCGATTCCTCCTTTCAGAAACTCTATTCCATTGTAACATTTCTAAAGGAGTGAGTTATAAGATTATCCAACGGCTCCTAAGATGGTCAACGAACTCTTGGCTCAAATATTTTCACCTGCTCAATCTGATCGAATGTTTTAATTGTCTTGTCAAGTTGGTTTTACACTTCGTTCTGAAATCTTTTGAACATTTCAAAAGATTTAGATTTGTGTTTCATTAGATAGACATAATTATATCTACTGAAATCATCTATACAATAATGAAGTACATGTAACCTCCTCTAGCAGGTGTATTTAGTGGTCCACATACATCTGTATGTATAAGGTTCAATATATCAGTGGCCCTCTCACTATACCTAGTAAAAGGTACCTTAGTCATCTTTCCAAATAAATAAAATCCACACATGTCACTTGATTCAAAATCAAATGAGCTAAGAAATCTATCTTAATAGATTTTATAAATGTGTTTCTCATTTATATGGCCTAGACGACAATGCCATAGATAGGTTGGATTTAAATCATTTGATTTAATGCTTTTGATAGTTATATTATAGATATTTCCATTATTAGGATGTCTTATCAGGCAGAACTAATTCATAAGTGCCTACGGTTAAAGCAACAACTCTTGCTTTATTTTCAATGTGTAAATCCACATCCTGGTTCTTCAGTTTTCTACTATCATTAAGACTCTGTACATTCATACAGGTGTGAGAATCATATGCAGTATTTAATACCCATGTAGAGGAAGTAAAAAAAATGAATATCTATAACATAAATATCTGAAGAGATAGCCCCGCTATACTTCTTTTCTTTTTCAGATCTTCCAGGAAGAGTTTGCAATTCCTTTCCAATGACCAGGTTTATTGGAGAAATAGAAGACTCCATCTTTTGGAGGCTTTGCCTTATTAGGCGTGGACTTAGTTTCAGGTTTGTTTAGCGTTTTGGTCTTACCAGTAAAGCCTTTACCCTTTCCAATACCCTTGCATTTCCTTTTCGTGTTTGAGAACAATTCTCAAATTCCTGAACTAGTCAAGAAAGTTCGTTCCATTGAGTTTGTCCTTCCAAAGGACCGATCGCAGCGATAGTGTAACAGTATTACTAGTCGACATGATTCTACAATTTCAAAATATAAAAAATAGATTATTAATCTCCCACTAAATCAATAATCCTCAACAGTGGTATCAATGGTCTTTTGACTTGTTAATGACGTGCTTTATTGCAATTTTTAAAGATAGTTTAAGGATTAGGCCGATAACATATATGCCCACAAAACATGAAAATCTAATTAAATATCCCTAATTGGTTCGTTAGAGTCCCCATTATTGAATTTAAAGTGGTAAATAGTAAGTCCGTTTGGGAATACGATAGAGAAGTATTTTTTACGTAAGTCGAGATAACTATGTGAAGGAGATTATCTCGTTTTACTGAAAAATACTATTAAACATACGTTTAGACTCCCCATAATCATTTCATATGACCAATAATTTACTAATTTTGGCCTAGATCAGCTACAATCATGAAAAAGCAAGATAAAAATCTTTTCCGTAAAACAGTTAATCAGCTCAGAAAAATTTATAAACAGTTAATCAGCTCAGAAATATCAAGATTCACCAGCTTAAATTACCCCTTCCTGTCGGCCGAAGTGTCAAGTGTGGACCCAATGATCCAATACACCCGTCAATGCCCACCCTCTTTTCCGCCAATCACGTTTCGTCTTCGTTTCACACTTGTTCCTCTCTGCATTTTTCTTTTATTATAATATCCCTACCATCTCATCTCTTTGCTCTCCACTTCTTCTTGGCAAAGGTCGCTTGTGATTGATTCATCAAGCTAGCGAGAGATCTACGAGGGAAACGAGAAGCGGAGAGAGCTTCCTCATACTGAAGGTGGTCTCTCTTAGGTTAGCATTTCCATTTTCTGTCATTTCTCTTCTTTTTGCTGAACTTGCTAAGCATAGCATTATTCGTCTAGCTGCATGATTTTTTCTGCCATTGTTTCAACTTCTTCTTCTTCTTTTTTTTGGTGAAAACCATTGTTTCAACTTCTGTTCCTTTATTGCTTTGGCTTAAATGAAATCAGTTTTTGCTGTGGTCTTGCTGTTCATTTGAACACGAGTTCACATTTACAATGGAAGATTTCTACTTCCGAACTAAATTTTGGTGTGTTTCGTATGGTGTCATGGTAGATCTTAATTAGATCCAATTAAACGATCTCTTTAGTAGTTTTTGATATTGTTCCTTCTTAAATCTTGCTTCACTATTTAGTCTTTGTTAGCATGTAACTTGTTTCGATGGTTACGGCTACCAGCTCTATCATTTGCTTTAGTTTGGGGAGGAACTTCTGTGGAATGCAATGTAGATGAGTTGAGATATCGAAGTAGCTGTCTGAATTCTGTCAAGATCAAACAAAGGTTTAATAGCTATCTGGATTTCGTCGTTACTTAGTCAAGCAATGATCAAGTGGCTACGAAAACTTCTATAGTTATACTTTTAGAGTTCTATTTATCAATAATCATATGTTAGATTCAAGGTCCATTTTCATATTTTTATATACGTAAAAAATAAACTCTTTGTGTCGATGATGGAAAGGAAGTAATTTTGTCTTCAAGTTATTCCAAATAGTATATTAATGAACTGATAAAACTCGTAGTGTTAAATGATTAACTATTATTGTTATTCATGCCTTGGAATTGAAAATGCGTTGCAGTGTCAAACTCTCC
>JANTPZ010018731.1:0-10027 GCA_025593235.1 Vachellia pachyceras | reverse complement strand
ACCGACGGCAGCCTTCACAGCAATTTCGAGAGCCATTTGAGGGAGAGAGCAATGGTAATGGAGTGAAGTGGAAACGGAAAGACGAGGCAGCCAGAGAATAAGAGCACGAACGTATAACGCCAGATGCTTTACTTATGTTCAGAGCTGGACCGGTGACGCTACCGGCCGAACCGGATAGTCCCATTCATTTGTGTCATAAATCATAATCATGACGTTATTATTACTCTTCACAGTTCAGCGTCACCCGTTACTGGAACGTTCTGTTTTGTGCTGTAACTCCTTTTGAAAAAAAAAAAAAAAGTTAATTGATCTGTCTGGAAACGTTTTTCTATCCGCATGAATATCTTGCATAGTGTCTACTGTTTACATTTTTTTATTTGTTTGGAAAAACTTATAAGAATAAGTTACTTGTGTCAACAAACTGAAATTTTGAACTTTTACAAATAAATCACTTTTTCCAACACTTTACCAAACACAAATAACTTTTACAATCTGACTTATTTCCAATCTTACTTCTCCTTAAGCCCTTATGCAAATAAGTTACTTATCTCACCGTGTTCCCAAACGAACCTAATACAATCTTTATTCTTTTAAATTTATGGTTGTATTAGGAAAACACAGTTTCAAAATGAAGAAAAAAATGAAGGAAAGGATTTAATAGTGTACTTGTTTGAAAACACTTAATTCTCACCCAAAAATACGTTTAATAGTGTTTTTCCGTAAAATGAGATAATCTTTTTCATATATTTATCTCAACTTACATAAAAATACTTCTCTGGACGTGAGCCCACTTGTATTACATGCTCTACCACCTATGCTTGCTATAAAAATTAGATGATGTACACTGTGGAAGCAATTATTAATACAATAGGGTCATATTTGACAACGCTTTTAGAATCCTAAAAGTTCATTTAACAGTGTTTTTAGGCAAAACGAGATTGTGCTTCTTTGAGAACTTCGTTTCCCAAACGGTACACGTAAATCGAGATAAAATCATCTTGAAATCCATAAAAACCTAAAAATCCGTAAACTCCTTTATCTCAATGGAGTTCCCAAACACACATATAATATCTTCACATATTTACCTCAACTTATATGTAAACATTTTTTATCGTATTTCTAAACAGTTCTATTGGGCAACGCTTCTAAACTCTCTAAAAGTCCATTTAACAATATTTTTTGATAAAATGAGATAATCATCTTCACATATTTATCTCGACTAATATAATATAATATAATAGTATTTCCTTGCCGCGTTTTAAAACCAACCCTACGCTACTACTGCTACTTTTTCAATTGAGGTTACGAAAAAGTCATAGCATTGGTGGGAGTGTGGAAGAAAGAAGTGGAGGATGAAGATGATGGGGGGATTTATTTATTTTTAAATCAATTTTGTTTATTTTGAGCATTCTAATTAATTTGAACATAGGGAATGAACAGCAGTATAATGTTATGGAAGGTAGAGGAAGATGAAGACATCAACAAATATCAAACTTGATAACGATATTCTTTCAATCTGCACCACATATTTTTCATCCTGAGATTATCATATTTCCATTGTTCTTGCTTTTTCCTGCAAAAAGTCATGTCACGTCACATCTCAATTTCTTTTAATAAAAGAAATCACACATGAAAATCACGTTTCAAAACCGACTAGCCCCCATTATAAAGAAGTATTTTTATGTAAATTGAGATAAATGAGTAAAGGAGATTATTTCATTTTACAAAAAAAATACTGTTGAATGTACGTTTGAATTTTTCAAATAATTTAATAAACAAGCCCGATATGGACTTGTTTTTAACGCAAACTTACATTCAACAACAGTGCTTTGCTGTAAAATGAAATAATCTCTTTTATGTATTTACCTCATAAATGGTAAAATCACTTTTCTACCGCGTTGCCAAAAACCCAATATGGATTATTATGGACTGCCATGATATCCTCTTCATGCAAAATCTCCAATTTTCTTAATTATTGGCCTTTTAATTCATTCAGTTAAAGATAAGTTTTCTTGGGGCTTGTTTCGAAATCCTTTTCAGAATAACCTTTACGAATTTCGAGGTAAAATTTAGATTTTGAAAAATAACATTTACAGATTCTCAGGTAAAACCTAGGTTTCAACAGATTGTGTTTGAGAAGTTATTGGTTTTTACGAAGTTCAAAGCAAAAAAGTAGGTAGAAAAGAAGAAAAGGAAAGAAATAAAAAATAGGAAAGAAAAAATCTATTAGCAGAGAGGGTGTTATTTGATAAGAAAATAGCTTTTTCAAAACCTAAGTTTCAAACCGAGATTTTGTATCCAAAATAACGTTTCTAAAAAAAAAATGAGTACTTGAACAAAATCTAAGTTTTAAGGTAAAATCTAGGTTTTGAAACCAAACATAAGATTCAGAATTAAAAGCCAAACAAGCTCTTAATTTAAATTCTTACATTTGCCAATGAAAAATGTGATCTAGGTTCTCCATTCAATCATTAGTTATAAGGCAACATGTATGTAATCTAGGTTTATAGAAAAATTTAAATGGACTAACTCGCTCCTTAGATGTTCCAAAAGTTGCCCAGAAATTGTTCCCACAAGCCCAGAAATTGTGATGACTGCAATTCATCGCCCCCGACCACGTCCCCTTCTCAACGGCTTCCCTGGAAATGCAATCAACATACCAAAGTTAACACACTATATATTAATAACAGTCAGCATGAAAACCTACAGAGAGTATGCATGAAAAATTTTGCAGTTAAGAGAACTACAAGCATACCAGAAGTTGGCTTCTTAGGCTCTTAATCCTCGGTGTCTCTTCAACGAGCAATGTCTCGAGATTATTCAGGCTGTCAGGGAGGAAGTAGTAACGGATGTTGCTACCCCTCACACTGACTGAGATGATCAAAGATCAGTCACTGGATTTTTCCCTTTCAGAGTTAGTTTAACTGTTCTGAGATGGGTACGTATTCACGCTAATGTCCACACCTGTAGCACAAGCAGTCCAATATCAGTAAGGCTTCTTCTTTCTTTGACTCCGTGCATGCATGAGACTATCAGCTCTATGAGACACGTGGCAATAAGAATTCATTTGATTCTCTATTTGGATGGCTAGCTAGAGAGTATATATATACATGCCCAAATGGATGCTGATTGTTCTTCCACCAGTCTAAAAATTTTAGGATACAAGCTTCATTTTAGGTAAGGAAAGCAAAGCAAAAGGCAAGGATAGCTACCCCCTCTATTTTTTGTCTTTGATTCTGTAAAAGATTGCCAAAGAACCGTTCAGGAGACAAAAGTAAGGGGAAAGTCTCATAGAACTTGGACGTCAGAATCTTCCTGAGTCAATGACCTACGAGGAGAAACCAAATCTGAAGTTTACATTTAACCACCAGTAGCCATTTGTAACTAAATTTTAGCATCTAATTAGATGAGAAGTGAACAGATAAGCAAAATAGAGCAGAAACAGGAGTTCCCAGTTGTTCACATCCCAATAACGAATTCTGTCAACTACAGAGATATCGAATGCATAAGGTCCTCATCTGATCACAACTCAAACCAGTCAGAGCATTCTTCGCCACCAGGAAATATGGGCCTTCAAAAAATTTAGAAAAAGAATGCTAAGGAAATAGATTGTCCTCTTTCCTTCCCATATGAGTAGCTCCAGGACACATTAGCATGATAGGACACCAAAAGATATATTTACAAGAACTATGAGCAGAGAATCCTTTGCTTGACCCAAAGGCCCCATTTACAATTCTAACAGGAATTTCTCCTTCCAGGCTTCCAAACTAAAATGTCCAATCTTTCGAAGTTTATATCTATCTGTTCTGTTTCTCTCATCAATCTCCCTAGCTCGCGATTATCTCGTAAATCTCATCCTTCGAACATCAATAAATCTTAAACAATATTGCAGGTCAGCTTTATTATGAAGCTCGTAACAATATTGCAGAGCAATATTGCAGCTACTTCATGATTATGAACTTCACAGATCGTAGCCAAATCGATTAACATTTCATTGGAACAAAAAGGTTGATGGGTTTTGAAGACATTTTAGTGCTATGATAGTGTACTGTGTCTGTCTGGAGGTCCGGATTGAAGTACATCAAACTTGGAACATCATAAATTTCCTGGGCCATAATCCATTAACTGGAGCTGGATCGCTTCCGTAGAATCAGAAAAATAACTTGATTGATTTTCTTCCAACCCTGATCTTAACAATACCATTAGATCTCCCAATATCTGGCCTCCATTTTAGAGAAAGAATATAATAATTTTAAGAAATTGAAATGATAAGAGGTCGGGGAGTGGAGACAACAAAACATATTACATGCCCTGAGAGACTATGAGGCTACCAGAAATGTGTGGTTGCGTATCATTAACCCGTTATACTCTATTACTTTCTTTGCTAGTGATTTGCAGGACTGGATTAGCTGGAATCTTAATAATGAACCACAAGCTAGGAAGGTGTCGAGGTGGGAATGGAGCAAAGTCTTTGCGGTGGCCTGCTGGCTAATCTGGAAGAATCGCTGTTGTAGAGCCTTTGAGCGTACCAGTATCCAGCCAGATGAGCTAGTCGTTAGGTGTATTAACAATCTCTTTGAAGGGGTTGAAGATGGGAGGTACAAGCATGTAATTCATCAAATCCATGAGCGTGCGAACTGTAAGTGGAGCCTTCCCCCTGCTGGCCACATGCGCATTGATGTTGATGGTTCTGTCAATCAGTATCAACATGCAGCGTGCGGTGGTATTGTTCGGGATGATCATGGGAATTGGGTTGGAGGCTTTCAGGCGAGTCTTGGTTTCGCGTCCTCTACGGAAGCTGAGCTGCACGCCATCAAAAAGGGGTTGTTGCTGTGTTTGGATTTAGGTCTGGATAAGGTGAAGCTCTACACGGACTCTCTTGAGGCGATCCAACTTTTATTCTCTGAATGTGGGGTATCCCACCCGTTTCACCAGGTAATTGCTGACATTCGTTCTCTCATTATGAAGAGATGGGAGTTGGAGATTATTCATTGTCCCAGGGAAGCCATTGGATGCGCGGATATTCTTGCGAAGAATGGTCATTTTTCTGACTCAGGATGTGTTTATCTTCAGGATCCTTCTAGCTATTGTTGTGATCTTATTTTACTTGATTTGGGGAACCTATTGGGGAACGCTTTCCCTGGTTCCGTTGTTTTGTAACTGACTTTTCCTAAGCTTTACTTGCCTTGCTATCAAAAAAAAAAAGTGCAAAATATTCAAAGCTGAGAGTTTTGCCAATTTGCGTGCTTCCACCGCCCACTACACTCCTTCCAAACAACCTTTGGCGATGAAATTAAAGATTTAAGGACCCACTTACCTAGTTACGCGTATTTGTAAAAGAGGTGGAAATGTGTTTTTCCATTTATAAGGTAAGCTTGTAAGTAAGATTATCTCGTTTTGTGAAAAAATAATGTTAAATACACGTTTGGGGTATCCAAACGCTTTCACAAACATGGGTGTGTTTGGATAGCCCGTTGGAAGAACGAACACAGATTCTGAAGTAAAATATGTGAGAAGAATTTTGTCTCGGTAAACACACCCGTTGACAAAACGGACAAACCAAATAAAGCTTGTCGTCATTCCAGACCATAATTCACTGCCATAATCAAATTGGTAAGCATTGGATCAACCCATCATCACAAGATTGAAAATTTAAGTCATGTTTTTAATATTGATAGACGATTCGCAGGTACCTTCGTAAACGCTTTCTTAATATGACAACGTACCTAGACAAGCCCTACATCCAACTCTACACACACATATATTTTAAACATTACCCCATAAAAATTAATTTTTTATTTGATGAAGTAATTAGATTAATTATTCACAGATAAAATTATCATCAAGGATATCATATTGTCCGACAACTTGTCTAATACAATAATTCAATTCTGAGTGGAATTAGGTTAAATTATATATTCACACATGCACCCACTATATATTCTAACCACCTCAATTTCTATATTATAGCAAATTGGACAATTTCCTTTTTTTCCTTTTGTTTTTTATTTTTCAATCTCCAGGGGATGGACAAATTCAGCCTGATAATATGCAACTTAAAAAATCAGTAATTAAAAAATAAATGTTTTAAAGACAATAACATAAATATAAATGATAGGAAATGAGTTGTTTCCCTCCCTTTTTGTTAAAACATATTTGAGGGGAATGGATTAAGGATATCATCAATCCTTTCTTTCTTTTTTTCTTTTTAACAAAAAAAAACCCAACATGAAGGTGATGTTAGGAACTCAAATTATTAAATTAGACAGAATAAAGATATTAGTATTAACCAAATAGAGTTGGTCGAGTGGGTACTACATCCATTTGTATCTCAAGTTTGAGTCAAAATACAAATGTTGGGAGGGGATAGTCTGGATTCTAAATCAAATCAGTCGATTGCTCAAATATCAAATAGCCTTATTGAAAAAAGGGACAGCCGCTAGATAGTGGGTTCATTTAACAATATGATAGAGAAGTATTTTTACTCAAGTCGAGGCAAATATGTGAAGGAGATTATTTCATTTTGCAAAAAAACACTGTTGAACGTGCATTTGAACCCTGCAAAAGCTGAGTTAAACAAGCACATTAACAGGCAAAGGCAAGATCACAGTGATCACATGACCAAAACCACATCCGTGCAACATTCATCCCAAATCCACAGTTACCTACCTGCTCTATGTATAATTGAGTATTGGCATCAACACACTGGCTGTGTTTGGGGGAGCGTTTATACTCCCAAAAGTACGTTCAACAGTGTTTTTTTATTAAAACGAGATAATCCTCTTCACATATTTAACTCGGCTTGCGTAAAAGTACTTCTCTACCGTGTTCTTAAATGCACCCACTAATGACCTTGTGACTGACTGATTGACTTTGAATTTTGACCCAACCTAAGGCCAGCAAACAAATCCATTGATCGAACCGGGTTGTTGACCGTTCGATTTACGGAACCATGTTGATAGGTTCATCAATGTGTTTGAGAAGTCCGTTGGGAGAAATGAGTTTACAGATTTCGAAGTATTTTACGGATTTTAAGATAGTTTTATGGATTTCGAGATGGTTTTGTCTCGACTTATGTGCACCGTTTGGGAAACGGTGTTCCCAAACAAGCACTTCAACTATATATTTTGATCCTTGAGAATCAGTTATTTGCCTGCTCAAAAAATCACTCGAGGGAATAATAATAAAATGCAATTTTACAATGAGTTAAATTATTTTCCTCTTCTTTTTAATGCTCCTTTTATGGTTTTGTTCAGAGGGATGAAATTGGATTATATTATTTGGGTTAATTAGTAAATTCTCCAGTTTACTTTTCGTTTGGTTAATGTTAGTGGATCTCAAACATATGATTATTTGTCTGTAGTTTAAGAAACTCAATTCCATGTCCATTTTGTCTGTCATCGAATCAAATGATTAAGACAGTGCGCTGATAATAATAAAAAAACAAATGATGAGAGCATGCTCTTTAGACTTAAGCATGGCATTAAAACTCAGTTCAACCGGATTTTTTTTTAATCTCAGTAGACACGACGTTGTTTTGAGCTAAGAAAAACTGTGTTAATTTCATGTTTTAATGACTCTGTTTTTTGCTGAATTGCGTGTACATGGATGTTACATTCACCTGTAAATTAATGCATTTTCATTTAAATATGACTCTTTGGAGGGTTATATATATATTTTTTACATCTTAGTTAAATTATATTAATCCAATTGTGACAATTCAAACACAGTTCAGGCACTCACCTGTTAATAGTTGGATGTGTTTGGGAATCTGTTGGATTTACGGATTTCTAGAAGAATTTGCAGAATCTAAAAAGAATTTATGAATTTCAAGATGGTTTTTACGGATTTCAAAATGGTTTTTACGGATTTCGATATGATTTTGTCTTGACTTGCATGTACTATTGAAAAAAAATTCTTTCCAAACATGCATAGTTAACTCAATCAGACCCGCACAATTTTCAACACTTCTTGAGCTTATGGTAAAGAAGAAGAGAAAAGAAAAAAAATAACGATCACTTACTTGAGCTTCACACTACCTAGCAGATAAGGACTCAATTATAATTTAATGTTCCAATAGATTAAAGATAATGTTCATAGAATGTTTTTTATTGCAGAGGATCAATGTCCAGCTCTGATAGGTGATGCAATCTGATCAAAATCTGCAGAGAGATTAATTAATCCGGTTATCATTAACAACTTCATTAATTATCAATAATAAGTGGATTAGCTATTACTACGATCTAATAATAATTTTACCAATTTTTTTTTACATTTTATCCATTCATTCTTATTATTATTATTATTCAGAACTTTTTGTAAATTTCCTTTCTTTTTTGCCCTTTTACATTCTTGGAGTGAAGAAAGCAACGGTGAGAAGTGGCACACTGGCACATGATCGTTCTGGCGCCAAACACGCTTCTAAACAGAACAATCACCATTGGCGCGTAGATCCACGATGTGACAGCAAAACAAATTAAAAATTAATTAATTAAAAGCGCCCCCACTTCATCGTCATAATGGAGTATTATTTCCTCAGTCATTTCCCTCTTCACTCACGTCTCTAATTCATCCTCCTGAAACAGTACAATCATTCAAAATCCTTGTTTCTTCCTTCACATTTGCTCAGAAACACCACATTTTGACCTCGAAGTTTCCCTGTAATTTTCTGCCCAATTGGCCACCGCCTCGGCCGTGTCTTTTTCATTCTTGGCTTCATCTGATCCTCTGCTCATATAATATATATTATCTCCCTAGACTAATAGGTTTCTTTGAGAAGGAACCGATTCTTACTGGCGGCGTTTGCATGAGATAGATATATGTAGGATTATTTATACTCAGAGTAAGCCAAAAAAGGTATAGTGTTGCAGAGACTTGTCGGAGAAAGGACTTGTATTTTTTTTCCCTCCTTCCTAGTTTATTCTGGCTTATGATTTCTGGGCTTCCTTTTTCTTTCCCCTTCTTCATGGTTTATCTCCTTCTTTCTTTCGTTGTTCTTTTTTGGGTTTAATTTAGAAAGTCAATGATTTTTGTTTTGCGTGTGCTTATGACAAAGCGAGTATTTTTTGCTGTACGATGAGAATGATGTTGTCTTCTTATTGTGATGAATTCTAAGGGTATTGCTGTTTCTTGTATGTGATATCATGCAAATGTGCTGGGATTTTTTCTTCATGATTGTCCTTTTGTGATAATCATATCGTGCTTCCTTCACCTAATCACTTTACACAAGTTTCATTGCTGTCTATTAATAATAATACGCAGTTGTAGTTGATCAAATGATTTAGTTTTTTTTTTTCTGTTTAACGATGTGTTCAAGCTTTTATGAATTTTGTTTCCTTTTGTTTTTCAGATTTTCCACTGGGACAGCCCAAATCCTAATTTCCGTCTATTGGGATCTACAGAAGCCTTATATCGCGGGTGGGGGAGATTCTTCGTATTTAAATATGTACGTAGTTGAACAGCTTAAATGATATGGTCCAGTCATTGATGCTTCCCATCTCAGGTTTTTCTTTCTTCGCCTTTTTCTCTTCCTTCCTTCCTTCTTCATTTTACCGTTCTTTTGCTTTTTCTTACTTTTCTTTACGGTCATTTGATACCCTGACCAAAAGATCATGAAAAACAATTTCAGAAAAGCTGAAGGTTTTGGAGCTTAGGCGGCCGGAGATTCAACATCCACAATCAGTTAATCCCCTTGGGTTTACCAAGGAGATCTGTTGACCATGTTTTATTAGGTTGGGATTACCAGTCTGATTGCTTGTTTACTCTGTTGAATAAATTGATTAAAGGGATTATAGTTAACTATGTTGGAGTTATCTGTATGTATTGGCCAACCTGTTCTCTTTTAATAATCCCTGTTATTTGGTGTAGGCTAATTCACTTCTATTCTAGGAAGTGCTCGAGTTCCATTGTTTGAGCTTACTTTTAATTATAACAAAAATGGAATCGAGAAATAAAACATCGAGTGTGATGGCCAAGTTAATGGGTCTCGATAAAGAGCCTTCTCAGCATCTTGTCAGAGAAAAACAAA
>JANTPZ010018730.1:0-12666 GCA_025593235.1 Vachellia pachyceras | reverse complement strand
TGCTTTCACGTAGTTCTTCAATGATTTTGCTATCCTCATCCATTTTTTGTGAATCTTCAGATTCCTAAATAGCAATCAACAAGGAAATCCTCCTTAGTACTAACTTCAAATAGGTTAATACATTGAACCCAATAAGAAATTATACAGATTTAACTCTTCTAAGATCCACGTATATAAGGGGAAAATATATAATAGAAGCAGTAGATAGTAGTCTAAGAAAGGAAGTCTGTAAATAGCAAATTTTGAGATCAAGAGCATAGCCAAGAAATGAAGTGGGTCAATGAATACAGCATTAATGAGCAAAAAAAAAAAAAAAAAAATCAACCATCTATTATATCAAAATCAAACCAACATGGCTACCAGCTATATTAAACTGTCCCTCTATTTCATATTACAAAACTGATTAACTTATCTTTCCATAGTTAATAGGAATCTAACCACATGCCATATCTAAAGTTCTAGCTGTCATAGCCATCCTGGCTAAATATTGTCTTCCATTCCATAAATCCCTCCAGTACCTAGAATTTCAAAGACTGATCCCTGTTAAGTCATCACTAAGATCAATAGATGCACATTTCAACATGCATATTTCCATATTCATGGCCGCAATAGGAAGATAATTGGGATAGCAGATATTGATGAAAAGCATCTCTCCAAGCAATAATTAACACGACTTTGGCTTTTATTCACTTTTGGAACAGAGGCTAACTGTCAAAGCAATTGGGTAAACACAACTGTCTATAAATCTGTTAACAAAGATATGAGCTCCTTCAAGTTCAACTGGGGAAAAAACAACACACACACACACACATTGAGTATTGACAGATACATTAAAATGAAAGTATCAGGATAAATCGTACTCGGCTTGTCTCTACTCCGCCATAATTAACCTTTCCTTAGGACAAAATAAAACACAAAAGACAAGATGAAAGTACAAAGAAGGAAACCTTTTCCAACAAATGCTGCTTAAGGCGGGTCAATTGTTGTAATGCTTTGTCCCTTTCACGCTGGGTTTCCTTTAAATCCTTACTTAGCTTTTGAAAGGATCTTTCCATTTCTTCCTTTTCTGGAAAACTTTTGGAAGAATCTGGCATCTGTTCCGAAAAGTAAATGCCCCCATCCCCCAAAAATAGAAAAGACGTGTTAAATAACATCAATTTTAACAAGTAACCAATACAATAAATAATGCTATAAATCTGAGGCCGACCTCACTCAAACTGCTTGAATCCTTCTGAGAAGCATCTGCTGACATTTTACCAAAAGACCTCTTGCTTGTTTCTAGTGCAGCCTCCAGCTCTTTCTTCTCCACCTTGTAACAATGGCCAATGGTTAACAGATCATGTCAGAAAAACATGACATACAATGGCAGAATTACAATAATAGAAACAAAGCCAAAAAAAAAATCCCAACCTTAATGGTGACATTTTCCTTCTCTAGGCTTTTGATTAATTTTTTCAAGCTATCCACAGTACTCACATCTTCATCTTCCCGTCTACTCAACTCCATTTGCAAACGTTTTATTTCTGATACTTTCTTATTCAATTCATCACGTATTTTGCTCATCTCCTTTGATGTCTACAAGCAATCATGCAATTATCATGTATTAGAAAACCAAAAACAAGGAAAATCAAACCAGATATATTAGCATGGCAAAATCGTCAATGATTCTGCAATATAGTTCATTCATGTAAACCGGGAACTGGTCAAGTTATCCTTCCTCGGATCCAAAAGCAACATCTGCAGATAGAGGCTAAATGAAAATTTTGAATTTTAAAGCGTTGGAGAAAGCTATCAATGTTTTATTATGAAATTCATAATTTCAATTCAAATTAGTAGTAGTACCATCACTTGCTGAAGAAACATGCTTTTAGTCCCTTACATGAAAGGCAAATGCTTAATTAGTCATGTCCTCAAACAGAATTGATATATCATAGGCATTTTGTAAAACAGGAAGCTGCAGATTGAAACGTGCCTTAGAATGAGTTATTATTAACAGTGAAATCAAGGTAGTCAAAAGGTGAAAGCCACCCTGTAGAATGCCTGGAGTGAGAACTGCTAGGAAGGTGCTTGCTCTAGGAAAGCAAAGCAGAACAACACAACAACAACAAAGCAAAGCAAAGCAGAACAATAAAAAAAAAAGATGAATAGACAAATAATATATATAAACTTATAATTCTATTTGAAATAACCTTCATATATAATACATAAATACGCTTGAAAGGTATGACACATATATAGAAGATATATAATTGTGCCTTGCTAATTGCAGGCTTGGCTCTTGGTTTGTCTACATTTTCTTACATTACAAAATCTTATAAATTATTAACCAATATAAGATTTAGAATATAAACTATCCTATCTTATCCAATATTTTAATATTTTTCTATATTTTATTATAAAACTTTCCTGTCTTAGGCTTATATTTTAGATACAAAACGACTTTATATTTAAACCATGGTAGTCAGAATCTTGCGATTCACGATTCGAATCTCATGATTTGATCCAGATACTGAGGGAAAAGATTCGACTGAATCATCCCCCCACAGGAATCTTTCACTCAGGAATCTCCGGAATCGCGTGACGACTGCTATTCCGGTGATGCAAGATGAAGCGGCCTCTTTAGCGATGTGGGAGGGAAATTGCCGCAATAGCAGCCTTTTGTTCCTACTTCCTGAAAGAAATTGACATTTTTGCCGCAAAAAAACCCCTTCTTACGATTCATAATACGTTTCGATTCACGATTTTTAAAATGGATTTTCCGATTCACAACTCGTATCTTGATTTGATAACCTTGATTTAAACACATTTACAGATAGGGACCAACAGTGTCATTTATCCTCATTTAATGCAAATTGAACCCGATGTGTCAAGAGGGAGCCATTTGGAGCCCAACTAAAGCTAGCACTTTTCATAATATGAGGTGCTATGGCTTGGCACCTCGTCTTAAGGCATAATAACAAAGGGTAAAATGACTAAAAACTCACGATTCGAAATGGTATTCCTGAAGGACCTAAAAAGTTTTCCAAAATAAAACTGCTTTTGATTGATTGTTTTGTATCATTGTATCATAATATGTAAGGATAGACATGTTTAAAAGCACCAATACACTGATAAAATTTAACTATAACAGAAAGAAGCATCACAGAATGCAGAATATGCTGTACCTATCATTGTATAATGCGCATGTATTATTTCACATCAATTGCCCTCTTTAAGTTAATATTAAAGATATCTCAATAAACATAAGCTGTTCCTTATCTCAAGAACAAAAAGTTTAGCTAGAGTTAATGCATCATGCTTTCATGCTACATAACAATCATGACAGGAATAACTCACTCTGTCTATTTCCATCTTCGATACTTTAAGCTCCTCCTGAAGGGACTTGTTTAATGTCACTTCCGCTGTCATTGAAGAAAAATATTATCAGGCTAATTTTAAAACATACATGCAAAATTTTGACTATGATTCCAATGCAGAATAAAGAGACCTTGGAATTGTAGCTGAAATTTCAACAATTTTTCACGTTCTTGCTCCAGTTCTGTCTTCAATTTTCTAACCTCAGAAGAATGTTGTGCTGCTACTGTTGAGCCATTTCTTCCATCCACCAACTCTGCAACCTCCTAGAAGGCATTCATACATCTGTCGTCAAGTTCACTCATTACTAAAAATAAAAATACAAATATAGAAACCTAGCAAAATAAATGAAAACAACCAGACAGACGAGAATTTGCATATGAAGATGAACAGCCATTCTCCTAGGTTAAAGATAAAAAAAATAAAATAAAAAAGGTAAACTCCCTATCAAGGAT
The DNA here is from genome assembly GCA_025593235.1 of Vachellia pachyceras. Classification (NCBI taxonomy): domain Eukaryota; kingdom Viridiplantae; phylum Streptophyta; class Magnoliopsida; order Fabales; family Fabaceae; genus Vachellia; species Vachellia pachyceras. The sequence continues at coordinate 8,857 of JANTPZ010018730.1, read as the reverse complement.
TCGAGAGAAAGAAAACATAAACCACACAAGCTATTTGCTAAAAAAACAACTTTGACAAGTTTTAATACAAACAGCAATTCAGTTAATACATTGAGTAACTATGAATAAATAGAAACCAAAGGTCATAGTACCTTGTCCTTTCCTTGAAAATCAGAATGTTTAGGCTCCATCTCATTGGCATCAAAATCCAAAGCAGATATGGTTCCATTTTTCATAGAATCCTTCCTTGAAACAACACCATTATGCTTTAAACTTCCAAAGTGACGATTTTTCACATGAGATGCAAACTTATGCTGTCGATTGGAAAATTGATCACTGCTTCCCTGCAGAAGTATTCAAAAGTAGTCAACAAGGATTTACATAATTTGGAAAAGACTAAGTAGTTCAAAACCAAATGCTTTCAAAAGATTAACAACAAACCCTCTGGAACACCAGAACATTTCCAAGTCCAACCACATACCCCGCATTAAGGCACTCTTTCTTTGCACATATAGGTCAAACCACTCTATTTCCTTTAACTCATATGACCACAAGATATTTCCCTTAAAGTTCGAACTGTAACAAATAACTACTAAGAAATTTTACAGTAGGGTTTGAAGTAGACAAAGGCCACAAATAGTGTTGACTTAACACCTATACCAATCCCCATAACACCTCTTCTTACAATGACTAAGTAATATCAAATTCCATAAAATCTTTCTACCCTTTGCCAAATTTACCAGAGCGATAATTTTAAACAAGTACGGCAAGGCAGCTGAAAAACCCACTGATCACTGAAAATGGAAGAATGCTTCCCACAAAAGAGTAATCCATCTAAAAATAAAAAACATGACAAGACCGCTAATCTCCAAAACTCAAGAAACGCATAAGGAATAAAACCTGAATGCCGTAATGAAATGAGATATTTTAATATCATATGGCATCATCATATCATTCAAAATGGGTGTATCAAATATTTAAAATTTCACACAAGCATAATCAAATACCAGAGACTAAACATAAGACTACAACAAGTTAAAACAATTGTATAAAATATATAAAACACTACACAACAATGTTTGAACTAGAATGAAAGTCTACCTTCACTGGATCAGTGCCCCTTGAAGATGATGCAGAACTACCATTTCCGGAGACACTTGAAGCTTTAGTTGTAGCATCCAAATTTTGCTTCAATGAGCCATTTTCTCTATTCAATCTAACAATAAGGTCCTGTAAGTTGAAATAATTGGACTGTGAGACATATCAAAGAAAATGTGGAAATACTAATAATTATATTGTTGAACAAAAGGTCTATCCATGCATGGATATTATTAGCATTATGTGATCCTTTAAAGTAACTTCAGTTATGGCCATGTTATTGTAGTTTTTGTATCGTTAAAAAATTGTTTGTGACATTATTTTACAAGTTATATGGGCGCTTAAGTGGGATGGTGAACCCTACCTCAAACGCTAGCTATTGAGGTGGGAAAACCAACCCACTTAAATACCTCAAACGCTACCAAGTCTCCATTAGTTTTCAAGCAAATTAAACTCCTCTTTTGGGCAAGGGAGGACCATGAACACATTTAAAACAGAAAAGCAAAAAATAATAGTAATGCTTATTCCTCAAATGATGCATTCAAGCTGAGTTCACTACGTTTGAAAAGACCCGAGGTCAGGTTTTGTCAGGATATCAAAAGGCAAAAATCACACAAAATCAGTAACCGTACTCTGGGATAAGTAATTGCTATACCTCTTTTTCTTTTAGTAAAGATGCATAATTAACAGACAGTGCTTTAATTTCTGCCTCAGATGCCTGAAGTCTCTTAATCTCTGATTTGTATTGTTCAATCTGCCATAAGATCAAAATGGAATAAAAGAAGGAAAAGACAAAAGTTGAAAGTGACAAAGTCCCCACCAATTTTTTCACGTCGAAGAGTGGCAATATGGAGGGGGCAAGTAAATAATTGCAAAAGGTTAGAAATGTAAAACTGATTTTGTTGGTAAATGAGTAAATTTCTGGAAAAACAAGAAAAGTCATTTTTTCTTGACAGGAAATTTAGGAATTCAGAATCCAGAAACCCCATATACACTTGTTCATTTCTTTCTTTATTCAGCCAGACTGACCTGCTACCAATCGGTCATTTCTTTTAAGTGAAAGAAAAGCAAATTACTTAACTTGTTTTTTTATGAAACAAAACAAGCATATTTGGAAAGATATCCAAAATGCATTTTGAACTGGCAAGTACTGAATGCATTCCAGCCCCCAAAATTTGTTCTAGCCTCAAAGTAGCATGCTTGGGATCCTGGCCTAAATTTTATGCCGGGCCACTAGAGTGCATTCTAGACTCGTAGATTAAAAGCAACTATTCTTAATTTGACTTCTTAACAACAAGTATTTCAGATGTTATAATCACATGATGCAGAACTTCAGATTGAGGCAAGTGTTTATTTATTATACTGAAAATTAGTTTGGCTGTAAAACTAACTCATATAGATAAACTAAAAATCTTATAACAGTTAAAAATAAATAGAAATCAAAACCTCTAACAATTTAAACAATGCCCAATTTTACCGATTATATATATAACACAATGCATTGGTTCGTTTAGTAATTTCACAGCCATAAATGATTTACCTGAACACTATCCAAACATAAGTTAATTGCAATTGAACTTTTGGACTCCCACATAAAACTCACATTTTAAATTAATTTTTCCAAAATGAATTCTCTTCAAGATTATTCTCTACCAGTTCTCCAAACAAGTAGAATGTTCGCTTAAATGGTTACATCTACTGAAGAAAAGGTGACATAGAATGTTCGCTTAAATGGTTACATCTACTGAAGAAAAGGTGACATAGATTAATCAATTCATGCTAGCATGTACAATGTATTTTCACAGCTGATCCATCCTAATAGTACGGTGGATGCTATTCTGCATATAAAGGAGAACCAATTTTGGAAGCAAAACTCTCAAGCTTATTCACTCCTGACCAAAATAAAAGAATAATAACAAGGCCAATTTATAATTTATCAGTAGGGATAAGATACTCAAAACCAAAATAAGTCAACCCAAAACATACTAATACTTAGTGAGACTTGATGATCAGTAAACATAAATCACCTAATCGTTAGTATGAATATGAAAAAATGAATTCATGAGAATAAATTCATAATTTCATCAATCTTTTTTTTTTTTCAATTTTCTATACATATCCACCAGCTGACCCTCTAGACAGTAACAGAATCATACAAGACAAAGATAAAACATAATGACCTACTACTTCCCAAGTACCACTTGAGAATGAGTTAGTCAACAAAATTGACCGCCAACATACTCCAAATATAAACGAACAACTAAAGTGAGACGGGTTCAAATTCGAAACCATATACTATATTGCAGAAGGAAAAAAACACGAACACACCACATCCATTTTACCCAGACGGATATAGTAGTCTGAAATAGCAGCATTAAGCACAACGAAATCATCAATGAGCGTCTTGATTTCTATCTTATTCAGCATTCAGAAACAAATCCACTTCCCATATGCAAACTATAGCAAGCAAAGGGCAAATGACTAAAACTCCAAAGTTCAATAGACTGAGTCCCGCACAATCATCCAACTCAAATCAGAAAAGCGCCTACGAGATCCAAAAAGCATAAACATCACCCAATCTTTTGTGAAGTATTCAATGACAATCAAAGCTCAAGAAAGAAGTGGCACCTCAGAACTAAACGCAGCAGGATCATCCATCCCGTTTGAGAGCGGCGACCTTGGACCCAATTTCGAGTGCGCAAAACTATGAGAGTTCCTCCGATCGGAGATGGGAGAATCAACTCCGTTGGGCCTGTTATAAATCTCGAGCTCATCCTCCTCGTCACCGTCATCTTGATGAACATCCAGAGCGATCTTGTTCAAGTTCTCCTTCAAATTCGCAATACTACTCCACATGATTCAAGCTCTCAATACCCAATCCGAACAACAATTATAAATAAAAGTGTCGGCACAGCCCCTATAGAAATTTGCCGGAGATAATACAGTTTTCTACGGAAATGCCTCGGAAAACGTTCCAAGGAAAAAAAATTATTCAGAAGAAGCTTTTTGAATTCAGGGGATTGAATTTGTATAACGGCGTTTGTGTGTTAGAAAGAGTGAATCTTTCGAAGTTAGGAGTACAATTTCGGAGATCTGAGATTCGGACAAGGAACAAGAAGAGGCGTCTCAGATTTTAGTTGAAATGAAATTTGATTTTAGTTTCTTATGAATTAATTTTCCTTCTAATAAAAATTAGCCACGTCACCTTATACATGCAGGTGCGCTAATGGAAAAAACCAAAAATGGCACTATTTGTGTCGACACAAGAAGTTCAGTGGCAATATGTGCAAACGTACGTTGAACCGTATTTATTAGTAAAATGAAATAATTTTCTTCATATATTTATCTCAATTTACGTAAAATTACTTCTCTAACGCGTTGTCAAATGGAAATTACTCTGCAGTTCGACTAACCGGTCGAACTCGGGACAATTCCCCGAATTTAGTCCATCCAGCATTAATCTGTGATTTGGTAAAGCAGTAGAGAAGTACTTTTACCATTTACGAAGTAAATATGTGAAAGAGATTATCTCGTTTTACAAAAAAAATACCGTTGAACGTATTTTTAGGATGTTGAGAAGCTTTCTCAAACACCCCAATTAAATAAGACGGATTACAATATGCAAACGGATTGCCCGTATCCGACATGTCGCGTATGGTTTTTCTAAACTCCCTCTTAATTGTCCAATTAACTCTGCATCACGCAAGCACTGCAGTTAACCACCTCCACCATTTCACAGCTTCACTCTTTGCCCCCACAGCCCAGCCGCCGCTCTGCTCTTCGTCTTCGCGTCCGCCGTCAACCACTCTGCTATGTGTGACTTCGTCTTTGTGTCCGCCTCTCTATTCTTCGTCATCAACATCAGGTATGCTCATCATCTGATTTTCTTCACCATCGCCACAGCCAGCGCGTGCTTTTGATCTGTGGCCATCTCGGATACATCAGGCTTCTTCTCATCCGAGCGTTGTAGGAAACTCGGTGATTCTGGTTTATTACCGATTTTTTTGAATATCCATCTTCATTTTTCTCTCTTCTATGCAACACCAGAGAGCCCCAAAAAAAAACAGAGAGAAAGTGAAACAAGTTGAGTGTGTGATTATTTTCGTAACAGTGAAGAAATGGGAAAATGGGGATGTAGAGTTTAGTTGTTTTACCTTGTCTTCATCGATTTGGTCTATTTGAAGGCTCTTTTTATGGCACTCAACCATAAGTTACCTCCTTTCTCCTTCCCCAAAATATGTGTATAAGCATATCCTGGGGAAGTAATTATAAACTTGATGCACCTTATGAAATTCACGACCTTAGTTCCAAGTTTGGTTTTAGAAATGTGTTTGATTTTAGTTCAAAACAGAAATGTTTGATTTTGATGAGGGAGTTGAATTGATTAAGGTTTGATCCTAGGTTTAATTATTCAGTACATGTGTGGAGTCTGAAAAGGTTTTATCAGGAGATTGAGCTTGTTTGGATAGTCCGTTGGGAGAACGATCACAGATTCCGAGGTAAATATGTGAGAGGAATTTTGTCTCGACAAACGCAGAAATGGTTGTCTCCCCAAACAAGCCCTAAATTTACCAATGGGTTGCCCTGTATAAGAAAATCGCCCATGTATTTATGGCCAATTTAAGAGGGTTTAAATGGGTCTAGCCTAGCTCATACCAATGAAACTTTAAATAAGGGATTACATGTTGAGGCACAGGTTACCTAATCAGCCCGTTGCTCACTCCTAATCAGTGAGACATCAAAAGGCAAGGGTATGTTTGCTTTATTGCTTAGATACTAAATTATATTGAAAAAGTAAGTTTTATCGTTATTCTAAATGGGACTATAGTTTTTCAAAGGAAGAAATTAAGTTTAATTTTACTAAGAAACTATGGAGCCTAAAGGTTTTCAATGGAATTGGATCAAGATAGAATGTATTTATTGTAATTTTGATAAGAGATAAATTAGAAGTGTTTTTTTGGTGAAAATTATCCTTCAAGTGGTCAAGTTTATATATTTAAGAATAATTATGCAAAAAGAAAGTACAATTGATGATAATGTTAATCATAGAATTCAAATTAAATGGTGTAAATAAAGGCAAGCTATATAAATTATTTGCAATGGGAAAGTACCTAATAAGGTAAAAAGAAAATTTTATCACATTGTTATAAGGTTAACAATGATATATGGTAGTGAATTTTATACTTTAAATCGACAACATGAACATTGGGGTAATGAAAATGCAGGTGTTATGATGGATATATAGTCATATTGGAATAGATAGAATTCGTAATAATCACATACGTGGACGAGTTGGAGTTCTATCTATTGGAGAAAAAAAGGTAGAAAGTCATTTCAGATGGCTTGATCATATTCGGCAAAGGTCATTGGAAGCACCGATGAAAAAAGTTGACTTAATATAATAGTATGGAGTCTTTTGAACAGAAGTTAAGAAAAACGAAATGCACACTCAATGAATTTATAAAGAGTGATATTCTTGTTAGTAAACCATTCAAAAACCTGATTAACAATAGAATGCAATGACATTATATTATCTATGTAACCGATTCCTATATCCTTTGAACTCGAGTCATAGCTAATCTGGAGCCGGCCAGGTCCTTTGAACCCTCTTTTTGAATCCCATGCCCTTAATATAATCCTTTGGGCTTGCAGGTTTGTCAGAAGTTCGCTCACCTCATGTGGCCAAAACGAAACGATGCTTTCTGGTCTCTTCAATTTATTATTATTTTAAAATCTTCGTTGAAATGAGTTCCTTGCAAGTAATGTCGGTAATGCGGGTTGGGCCCGTCAACCCGCCAAAATTTCTGGCGGGCTGCGAGCTGACAAAAGCCAGCCCACCATCTTCAACCCGCGAGTTAGGCGGGCCAGCTTGTCTAACCCGTTTTTTTTATTTTTATTTTTTGAAAAAATATAGGTTTTATGTATTTTTTTACTTTTTTTTCATCCCAATATTTTTTACAAAGAAAAAATTAATATTAAATTCTATTTTTAGGAAATTATTGAACACTTATTTATCGAATTTGAAAGAGAATATCATAAATATGCAATCTTATAGAAAAACTGGATAAAAAAAGAAAAAAGAATTTATTTTTTATTTTTAAATAAAAATAAAAAGCTGGCGGGTTGGCGGGCTGCGGGTTGGGAAATTCCAACCCGCCAGCCCGCGGCCCGCGGGCTGGCCCGCATTCCCAGTACTACTTGTAAGTACTTGTTAAAATAGGAAATTAATCTTTCGATCTCTATATTTTTTACTTAATTATAACTCAATCATCATAGTTTTAACTTAGTTGTAATTTGATTACTGAATTTTGATTCACTACAGCTCAATCCGTGTAACTTTAATAATTTTATAATTTAATCTATGTTTTTATTATATGCATGATTTTATTTTCTAAAAAAGCATAAGGACTAAATTTTATCTCATTGAAGAGATCAAATTCCCCATTCATTTATTTTTTCGGTATCCAATCGAATTGTATTGGAATATGGAATATCATAATAATGGTAGAAATGGAATCCATTTTTGGTTCGAATATTCTTTAAAAAAAACTCCATAAGTCTAGGTGGAATTTTTCAATTCCTTTCCATTTTGAATTATAAATCATTATAAATTAAAGGGATTGAGTTGCGATGAGTGAAAGTTTAAGGACTGAGTTATAATCGAGTTAAAACTACAACTACTGAATTGTATCGAGTTAAAATAGAGGGACTGAATGACAAATAAGGGCTTGTTTGGAAACTCTTTTCAGAATAGCTTTTACAGATTTCGAGGCAAAATCTAGGTTTTGAAAAGTGATTTAGGGCTTATTTGGAAACCAATTCTAGAACCTAGGTTTGGTTTGAAAACCTAGGTTTTACCTCAAAATCGAGGTTCGTCCAAGCAAAATTTTTTTCCCAAAAGTTATTTTGGTTATAAAACCTCAGTTTGAAACCTAGGTTTTCTCTTTCCTCTTTCCTACCCACTTTTTTGCCTCGGAATCCGTAAAAGCCAATAACTTCACAAACATAAATCACTTTTCAAAACATAGGTTTTGCCTCAGAATCTGTAAAAGCTATTTTCTAAAATCTATTCTCTAAAACCTAGGTTTTACCTCAGAATCTGTAAAAGCTATTTTCAAAATCACATCCAAACAAGCTCTTATGTTTGGGAAGTTATTGGCTTTTACGAATTCCGAGCAAAAAAGTGGATTGGAAAGAGAAAGAATGAAAAGTAGAAAAGAGGAAAGAGAAGAAAGAAAAAGTAGGAAAGAGGAAAGAGAAAGAAGGAAAAAAAGTAGGAAAGAGGAAAGAGAAAGAAAAGAAGAAAAAGTAGGAAAGAGAAAACCTAGGTTTCAAACTGAGGTAGAACAAAACCTAGGTTTTGGGTCAAAACCTATGATTTGAAACCAAACTTAGGTTTAAGAATGGGTTTCCAAACAAGCCTGACGAGCGGATCTTTAGTCGCCTTAGATTCGCGTCAAAAATAATTTAACCGAATTAATGTAGTATAGCACCAATCCGGGTCGTGTTTACTTTGAGGAGCCGAAAATGAAATTAATTCCTAATAATTGAATGCGAGCAACCTAAACTGAAATTAAAATACTTCTTTTTGGTTTTTTTTTATAAAAACAATTGGAATGAATTTTGATAAGAGAGATAGAAAATGAAACACACGAATAAACGATGATAATAATCAATCCTCTAACTCAACAACGTGGACAATCATCACTTCAATAGATATGGGAGTTAAAAATAATGAATTAAAGAATTATAATCAAGCTTTTAATCCAACAACCGAGCC
>JANTPZ010018725.1:0-10136 GCA_025593235.1 Vachellia pachyceras | reverse complement strand
CAGGCCCGCTAATCTCATTTAACTGAATTGACACCTCACGTCTACAATCTAGCAATCATTATGAAGATTTAAATACAATTAAGGCAGTGATTTAGTGCCATGTCAAGAAAGAAGCCCAATAATTTACTATCCTTCTCCATGCAATTCCAGTTAGCCAAAGACACAGAATTAAAGTCACGACCTGCAGGATGGTCTTTCACGTGCCAATCTCAATCTGTGTACGCCTTCCGATCCTTTGATACTTATGATGAGCTCATTTGAAACGTGGTAGAAAAGTATTTTATATATATCGAGGTAAATATGTAAAAGATATTATCTCGTTTTACGAAAAAATATTATTAAACGTACGTTTAAACCCCGGAAACAATTGCTTTTCTAATCAAAGGATTTGGGTACCTTATACATAAAGTTGCTACTTTTAAATATGTTTTTTTTTGTTTCTAGTTATCTGCCATGCGCTTTAAAGTTTCAATACAACATTAGTTACTTTTTTTTAATAATACTATCATATTTACTAACTCTGAAATTTTTTTGGAAGTGACGATTTGATAATATCTCTTAATTTGTATGATAAAACATTAATCACCAATACCATCAAGCTTGGACACGTTAAACCGCTTAAGTATAAGATATTGAGTTTAAATTATAGAACTGTAGAAAATGCCTTTGAAAAATTTACATTCAATTGGACATTTACGGTGCTCAAATTAATCTAAGTAAAATACTTGGGTTACCTTTATTGTATCCATTATGTCATGTTCTCAAATCATATCGAGTCATGATGAGTTGTATTTTTAAAAGGGAGATTTATTATAAAGTCTTAAAGAAGAAAGTTATTTATGAAAAGGTTCAAATAGTTGTTAATGACAGTTGCTCCACTTCTCAATGGTGCTCCTCGACTTGTCATTGACAATCTCTTGGGACTTTTTCATAAATAACTTCATTCTTTGGGACCTTACAATAAATCTCCCTTTCTAAAATGTTATTATTTAACTGTAAACTTACATGCGAAAATGGGACATTATTTGCTCATATATGTAATTGGACAATTTGAGATAATATATATTTAGAAACTTGACGTAACTATATATGGTCCTTAATCTAATTACATAGTCATAAAAAAGCATGAATCACAAATAAAAGGAAGCAAGGATCGATTTGGTAGAGCCTTTCAATAATAACTGTTCAGTGCACAACCCAGTAATTATATAAAATGCTTACTTGTATTAAATAAATAACAACATTCAACAATCAGCTTGTCATCGATTTCGACCATACAAATTCCGAATCTTAGAAAATGATTCTGGCAGTTCTGAAGCAGAATTTTCAATTTATTTTGTGTCTGTTTTGAATTAACGGAATAAACTATGTTTTTAACATAATTTATAATTTATAATATAAGTATGTAAGAGTAGTTTTAATTCGACTAATGTAAATGTGATTATGTAATTCTTGTACAAACGTGACTTTAGATTTGAGAAAAGAAAAGGAAGAGAACAAGAATCTTCCTCAATTGGGCTGCATGGCCCTTAACTACGAAAAATACAAAAGCCATGCCGCTTGTTCATCTTAAATAAGGGTAAACATCAATTTTAATCCCATAATTTTACTTGATTTACGTTTTGATTTCTATAGTTTTAAAGTTGCGTTTTTCATTCTTTTAAAATTATAAAGACTAACAGTTTTAGACAAATTAAACTTCAGGGGCAAAAAACACAACTTTAAAACTACGGAGATTAAAACTCAAATTAAGTAAAACTTTAAGGAACAAAAGTTTTGTTCACCTTTTTTTAAAAATCCAAGCCATCAATCTAATATATCCAGTCAGTAGGCCACGCGAGCAAACTTATTGACTTCAGAAACATGTTAGCAATTTTAACGGTGATTTAGATCTTTTTAAAAATATAGGGACTAGCGATTTCAGATAGATTAAACTTCAGGGACCAAAAACACAACTTTAAAATTAGAGGGATTAAAATGTAAATCAAATGAAACTATGAGAACAAAAAATTATGTTTACCCAATGATTAGACTCCAAAATCATTAGAGTTTTATGCTCAGTGCATACTTTAATTTCCACCTTCTATTTTATTTTCTCCGAGCCTGTTAGAGATGTTAAATTGATATTAATTGGGTAAGATTGTATGCGAAAGGGATTAGTGATCCTAATAAAAGGGACTCAATGGTTATTTTACCATTAGCTTTTGATGATTAGTGAAAGGTTTATATTAATCAATAATAAAAGGCATTTGAAAAGACAAATTAATGGCTGAACTCAATGGTGTTGTAAGTGGGCAAGTAGTCAATAAGATGGTTGCCTTAAGCACTTGATTGGAGGGAGGTCAAGCTATCACTTTAATGGATAAACGTGTTTTCTTGACATTGGGCCAAGGTTAATCCAAAACTAATTTGGCCTAATTCGGATGTGCCTTAAATCATCTCATGAGTATCACCCCATGACTTTTCTTTTAATTGGTGGGTGTTTTACCAATGGGAGTTGGATTTAGTGGAGTTAATTTTTCACAACGTAGTGAAATAATGTTCTAATATCATTGGAAGACGTACATATATTTAGTATTCGATAATAACTTAAAAATTATTGTCTTCAGTTGAAGAAATACATGCTTAGAAAAAAATTCGTGGGTGTTTTAGATCGACTTACATGTGTACCCAATTTAACCTAGTCTTTTTACACCCGTGGCATATGTTACATTACATCTATCACTCAAAAATTACAATTACAATAATATAAGTGAATTCCTTTTAGAAAAGTAGACTTGAGGACGAAAGTGATGTGGGTAAGCAGTGAAGACATTAATATGCCAAAAAAAAGGCTCACCAATTCATCTTCAGCGCAACGGTGGCAATAAGTTTAGACACAACGGTTGAATTACCCATGTCAAACTAATCTTACTCGTGCACAGTTCTCTATAAGTGAAACTTTCAACAAAAAGTGAAAAAAAGAAAAGGATGTCCCTGCCAATGGCCCTTATCACAAAAACACTAACAAAGCTAATATAGGAATAGGATAGCCCAGTCTTCTGTAGGAACACAGTCAACATCTATACGATACAGGGAAGCTATGCTATATTGCTGCTTGTTCATTTTTAGCCCTATTTTATTTATGTATTTTCTGAATAAAGTACAACAAAAACTAAATTGTATATTATTATAATGTACTTCTTACCAACCAGTTGCCTCAAACCCGAGGCATCACATCAACGAAGCATAACATATTGTTCAATTCCAGTAGCATCCTAAGCTTCAATGACCATCATTTGCATTTGCCATGAACCACCATCTTACCCCACAAGTTGAACAATCCTAAAAGGCACCACAACACATGACTGTTGCATTGATAAAACTTCATATTTATACATTACGTAGGAAACATCTAGATGATGAACATATTCATACATAACATAGGCATCATCTAGCTGATGAAACCATCTGTCAACAAGGTTTTGGAACTTGACTCGTTTTTTGACACGACCCATCCGATCATACCCAATGCCAGTCTTGCTATGCATCAACCAGCTTTCCCAGCTTTCCTCAAGGCATTAATAAGTACAGTTCGAAACCTTCCAAGTATTTCCCTAGCTCTATCCACAACTCCATCAACTAATTTGCAGGCTTCCTTCACACGTCCGGGGTTGCACAGCACATTGATCATATCTTCATAAGCCGTCTCAGGAATAATCCCAATGGGGCCAGCTCATCCATGACCATGTATGCTCTTGCTACCTTACCTGAAAGGCAAAGCCCTATTGAAGGTGCCCTAAAGGAGGCCACATCTGGTGTGATACCTTTGTCTATCATGATGTCCCACAGCTTCAATGCCTCCTCATTCCTATGCCCATTGAAAAGTCCATGAGTATTGTGTATGTGTAAACTGTCTGTTCACAACCTTCATCTTCCGTTCGCTTAAAGAGTTTCAGTGCTTAATCCATTCTCCCACACTTGGACATGGCATCCATAAGGTCATTGTAGCAGTAAGAATCAAGAGAGCATCCCTTCTTGGCAGGTTAAGCATTCAGCTTAAAAATTTAATATTCTTCCTTTTTATATCTGATTAATCATTAATTTTGAACTCTCCAGTTAATTATTCTCACCCATTTAAGAAGCGGGGGAAATAAAATGGTACTTTATTTTTATCCCCCTTCCTTAAGGCTTAAAACAGATAAGGGGGCAAAAGGAGAAAGAAGCAAGGACACGCGGTTAATTTATTGTAGCGAACATTTTAAGGGGTAAATAGTTCTTTGATGTTGAAGCAAAATGTTTGCTTGTAATTTTTCTAGTCCGCAAATGCTTATTGATTAGAAATAATGATAAACTTTTATTCTTATCCCCACGCAATTGGTTAATTCATTGATGCTATTTCCATGGCTGGTTATTAACTGTGCTCTGCTGCATTCCATTAAATAAAATGTGAGTTTAACACTGGCCTAATATGCTTCACAGGCAGGGTGGAAGCTTTGGACTTCTGCACATCTGATCACTTATGGTGTATTAATTCCTGTGGAACACAGGCTTCTTTGGGTGGACTGCGTGGAGCTCATCTGGGTCACAATACTTTCCACGTAGGCACCTTTTGTTACTTTAAGTTGAATTATTACGCACCAATCCATCCGTCGCGAAAAACACTAAAGCAGTATTATAATATCTATTTTTTTTTTTGCTTACTTATTTATCCCATACTGTCATTTCCATTTCCATTTTGAGTGGTTGTTTGACTGGAAAACCCCATTATTAGGCGTTTCAAGTGGATACGTCTTTTCTGTCTAAATGTATTCATTTTTGTGAGTATTTTTTTTATTTGGCCACGATTTTTACATGAGAATCATCAATAATTTGTTTCGTATGACTCTCAGCCATGTACTTGTCTATCCATTTTCAGCTATTCGAACGAGAAATCAGAATCTCGAATTTCTGAAGCAGCTGAGGAAGCAACATTGTCTAATTTTTCAGACAACCAGCCGCCTGAGAATCAAAGGTAATTCTTTGCACTTCCTTCCTCTGAAGCCTTCCTGAATGAAAAGAGAAACCATTTAGTGCATATTAACCTCTCCCTCCATTCTTGCATTTTCTATACTTGTGCATGCATTAGCGATCTAATGCATTTGTTTACTGTTCAGGATGTGCTAAATAACTCATCCAATAAGAGACATGCCATAATAGACACATCGTATACTTGTCTTTGTACACAAAATGTTGTGTGTTCTAATAACAATGATAACAAAAATCTGCCAATCTCTTATTGATCTTGTACATCATCATGTTGAGTTAATAGCTGCTGCTTCTTGTTGACCTTGTTTCTACCAGGGGAAAGTGAGTTGAAGAGATGGAATCTTGGGGAACATGAATTGAAGGCAGTTAAAAGAGTCATCAACCTTGCAAAAACTTTTGATTCATTGTATAAATTTGGAGGACGATTGAGGGTTACCATCCCTCGTTATATAACCCACCATTCTGCGAGGGAGTTCAGGCCCTTCTTCTGGCCATGGTGTAATACGCAAGTTGCAGTACCAGATAGAGAGAGATGGAATATGGATAGATGATGACATATGCAAATACAAACACAGAGCTTACTTAGGCTTGTTCTTCTTCCTAATTATGCATTGTGTTGACTTATTAATCTACCTGTGTATGTATAAAGATTAATGAACGCCTCCTGGTGTTAACTGGTTAGGAAAATGTAGAAGAATAAAACCTCCATCGCATTAATAGCAACTAGTGTATTCTTTTTCAGTTGATACATTTGTTATAGTTGGTATCAAGAGCAAAACTTATTGGGCATGAACAGCATCAAGATTGGAAGCTACTGGCATTTGCCTAGATTTGTGTAAAATCGATACTAGTATATTCCGGAACGGAAGTACTGGGTGAATTCATTTATCCTTTAGCTACCTGGGTTGCCAAGTTTTTGTGCATTCTTTCATTTCATATATAATATCAAATGGATGGTATCTAACACTATTTATAAGGTATTTTGCAATTCTTACTATACAATATTTTCTTAGTTGCTGTGATATTTTAATATAAGTAGTTTTTCAAATATCAATATGTATGCCCAAAAGTGAATTGGTTCAAATCAAATCCAAGGCCCAGCAACCAAGGCTAACCCAAGACATGGTGCATCAAGAGTCCTGACGGTCCAACGCCTAGGGAGTATGTGGAACCACACTCAGGTCTCGTATCAGTCGCCAACTCCCCCAACGTCGGACCAAGTAGTTAGAATATGAAAATCTAGCGATCACTACACTAAGATTCTCAGAGATCATTAGACATAACAAACGGGTGACTGAAGCCAGTGATCAACTATTTATTCTGCTCTACTCTCCTCTGTAAACATATAAAAACACATAAGCTACCGACTATTGAATTTGTTTCCGCTGCTATCAAGCTCTCTGTACTCAAGCACATCGTTATCAATACGAATCTCCTTTATTTTCTTTATCTATCTCGTGTTAAAAGCAGAAGCCATCTTTACTTTTTATGCTCATTGCACTATTGGTGGTCTATATTCACTCAATTTAAATTAATCTCAATTTCTCATTGAAATTTTCTCAAACTATCAATATCATTAAATTCTTTATTTTTACAAATACCATTATTAGTTGTATTGCAAGGAGTGATTATATTAAAAAAAAATTATGGGTACTTTGTAGTTAAAAGATATTGATCTTAATTCAAGGATAACCTTAAAAAGTAGTATTACCCCTTGGTCCTTGGTATAAAAACCAATTGAGTTGAGAATAAAAAACTAAATAAATTTTCTAACTGTAACATTTATTTCTAAAATGCTTGTGTGTATAATTAAATTATATAGTAGTTTATAATTTAAGTAAATTATATAAGAGAAAATAATAAATATATCAGTTAATTAGTTTTATTAGTATCTGAGAAAAAGTAATTAGTTCTGTAGTAATTTGATTGGGCTTCAAACAAGAGATCACATAGATTGGACCGGAGGCCCAACTATTTGTCGGAGCCTCCTTCGCGCCCACTGTTTTTACCTTTTAGCATCTCCCGCGGTCGCAATGGACCTTCTTCTATCTTCATCCTCTGCAATTGCAGGATTTATCTAACTTTGGAGACATATATAAATATCAGATCTGTCATATCCCAAAGGCTTGAACTGTGCAATTGAAATTGATGGCAAAACTTGAAGAACTGGATGAATCCAAGTCCAAAACCAAGAAAAGGAATCATGGATCCACCCCATTCTTCGTCTTCGTCGACTATCTCTTCCTCTTGATCTTTTTTGCTTTCTTACTCTTCATCATTCTCAAGATCATCGGCATTTAAATTCTGTTATATGAAGAAGAGCGTTGTTCTAATCTGAATCAGGTATCCACTATTTTCCTTTAAATATTAATGCTTCTCGTTATTGCTATAAAGAACCGGTGTGGAGATAAATGGTACGTCTACGGACTACGATCTTGTAATTTTTAGTAAGCTTATGTTGTAATTCTTCAAGGCTTATTCTCACATTGTCATTTTCATTCAAATTATAAGTTGAATTAAAGAGTTTCTTCTCTTTAATCTTGTTTCCTCATATGAGAGTTTTCTTTCTGTGTTACCATGTCAAACTAGTGACTAATATGCTGCTCTGTTGTGTATTTATCATGTTGTACTAGAGAACATTGCCATTCTCAATGTATTAACTTATTTTCAGCATTTTCTTGTCAAAAGTGAAAAAAAGAGCAGAACTATGCTTCCAAATTTTAAATGTTCTGCAGTTGGATTTGATATATTTGTGTGTATTCATAAATTTTTTTTGGGCTCGAAAGGAAGTTACGATGTTATGATTCCATTTAGCTTGTAGATTTTCACCTACAACATTCTCATCTTGAGATTTTATTTGTGTACTTGGTAATATTGCTACTTTTCCTGAGCATGATTTCTCTTGTTTTGTTTATCTTCTCCATCTTTCTTTCTACTGGCAGCATGTTTGTGACATACTACGCTTCCATATGTTGGATGTACTTGCAAGGGGAAAGGTGGTGATAATTTTCAGTTTTACATTACATCCTATCATGTAATCTTCCCAAGTATCGAGAAATATTTGCTCTGAAACTCGAAGCTTGTGTGATTGCATTCCCCTGCTTTTTATCTTTCTTATAATGTAATATTTGTACTCAGATTTACAATTGATGGAATCCTTTATTGATGTCTGATACCAGTTAGATGATTTAACCTTATCTATCTTCTGCTTGATTTACCTTTACAATGATGAAGAACTCTGGCTACTAAAATCCTGATCAAAATGCAGTATGTAGAACTATAGATTGCTTGGGGAAGAAAACTCATGGTAACAGAATCGACGTTTCCTTCTGATTACGGGAAGAAAACTCATGTAGAACTATCCTGATCAAGATGCAATACGTATTTCTGATCTTTGTTTTTGAAATCAAAATACATATTACTATGTCATGGATGTAACAGTAACACCTTCCCCTTATTTTCAATCTTTACTTAATTAGAAATGCAGCGTTTTAATCATTCGCATACAATTTCTTGCAGGTGAAATTGGTGATTTAGCGTTCTTTTCCTTTTTTTTGGGAGGGAGAGGGGGACCAGGGAAGAGGTCTTGAAGATCATCTAGGCGTAGGTTCTATTCTACTTTCTCTTCTCTTAGGAGGATTGTGATTATAAGACTTTTGGCATTAGGGTGATGCCACTTGCTTATCCATGGCACCCCGCACATGTAGCTTTCATTGTTTCGTGAGCTGATGAGGAAAATTAAATGAGTTCGTTGATTCTAGCAATCTTTGTAATTGAGTTATTACGTACATGTGGCTGATGTGGAAGTGTGCTACTGAAGGATTCTAACTTTAAGAGACTTCATCGATAAACTCAATGCTAGGCTGCTCGTATCGATTTGAAGTGTGAAATTAAAGGATCCTGACGCTGAGAAAGTATTGGTGAGCTCAATATTCCCGCAGGTGATTGATGTGCCCGTACGTAAGCGGGGTAGGGGCTGTTGAAGGATGTTTCCTTCATTTTGACAAATTCTGGGTAGGTTACCCCATATTAGCAGAATAATCAATTGAGCAAGATGTTTTCCTTTTCATTTTATGTATCTACTTTTCTCGATGCAAGTCATCAGCGTATGAAGATTTTTACCTGAATCGCATATATAAGTAACTAGATGATGAAGACTTATAATTCAGGATGCATATAACGAGCATCTATTTTAAGAACACTATAAATAGCATAATTCAATAACTTATAGCATCCTTATTCATAACAAACAAACGAGCTTAAAAACTAAAAGTTCCATTCCCTAGAGCACAGTTAACAAGAAAACGCAGCATATACTGATTTGATTAAGTAATAGCAGAATCTAGTTCACTCATTCACGTGCATAATAGCTTGCTATTTATAATTTAGTGATCTTAGGGAACAACGGGGGCTGCCGGAGCTCCACCGCCACCAGTTCCTGGATTTGGGACCTCATAACCTGGATTTGGGACAAATGTATCATCACCGCCGGGAACATAACTCCTCCCTGTCGGTCCTGAACCCGCTCCAAAATCTCCACCAGTGCTTCCACCAGCATAGGGGTAGTGAGGAAGTTTAAACTTAGGCGGGAGTCTTACACGTCCAACGCCAGGAACATGGGCATGATCACCAGTGTGAAAGAACCACTCTGGCTCTTTCTTGTCCTGTGTTTTGGAGTTCTTAGGAATGTATCGTCCAGCAGCGAGAGTTGCAACCAGGACATTGGAGATGAGAAGAAGCACAAGGAAAGAGGAACTGTACTTGGAGGCCATTGTAGGATAGGAAATACTGTGGAGATGTGTTTTGTGTTGAAATCACATGAGAGTGGCTTCAATTTATAATAATAGTTTTGTGGTGAAGTTGGATGAAAATACGTCGGCGAGTTAAGATGGTGTTGTTTGAAATAAAATGGGGTCTAGTGAAAATGCATTACACTTGGCTTAAAATGGTATTGGCATCACTTTATATTACCAGCTAGTTTTGGAAATATTCACCAATGTTATAGCGGCCAGTTATGGAGATTTGAGTCGGCTAATTTATGAGCCGACACACCTAAGAAAACTATAATTGCTTCCCGCGTTGTTTGTTGCTGTTATCTCCCCTTAGATGGGGTTTTCTGCATAACACTT
>JANTPZ010018718.1:0-14165 GCA_025593235.1 Vachellia pachyceras | reverse complement strand
ATAAATAATACTTAATACATTCAAAAAATAGTATATAATATTTTATTTTTCATATCAACTTTCTATAATATTATATTTAAAATTATAACAATACATTAATATTTATATTTTTGTTTTAAAACATAAAAAAAGTCATTATTGAAAATTTATTAGTAGAAAAGGAATCATATGAGTCAATTAATATGATATGGCTATACAATCTTATTAAAAAATTAGAAAAAAACAAAAAAAAATTTAATTTTTAAAAAATAAAAAATATATATATGTTGGCAGCCCGCCGTCTGTAAAGCAACAAAGCTTCCAAAGGTGCAACCCCTAAGCCGTCTGTAACAACCGTTTCGTAAACGTCAGTGGACTCCCAAAATCGTATCAATGATACTAAAAACGGAACGGCATGTATAAGTAGATATATGTAATTCAAGATAAATATATAAATAAAATTATTTTATTTTATAAAAAATTACTGTTAAATATGTGTTTAATTTTTTTCAGACGTTCAAGCAAACAAACTCAAAACTTATAAAGATGTTCCACTTTGAAAATAACTTCAATATGATATAAAATAATAAAGTATAACTTCAAAATATTCATCATATTTACAAATTTACCATGTCTTCTTCTTTTCAACTTATATTATAAAAATCTATCTCATAATATTGGCATTAGGCCTTTTTTGTTATAAAAAATTAAGTGGTTTTAGTTATTTATGTTACTATATATGAACAATTGCAATTAAAATTAATTATATCAGTAAATTTTATTGAAGAACAATTAATAATTTAAAAAATAATAACTTTCATGAGATTTTATATTTTATTTTCCTTTATTTTTCTCTCCTCATACAAATTACAAATGGAATAATTTATTTTAATTTATTTTAGAATAATATTTCTTGTTCTTGTATTTTATTTTATAATTTCTTATTATTTTTATTTATTCTATCTGAAATGAAATGTTAGTTTTAAAATCTAAAACTATAAAACTGTAATCTAACAACTTACCAGTTGCCACGTTTCACCGTTTACATTCACACTATCACACAAACCATAATCTCCAATCAAAATTAGGATTTGACAATTTTTTTCATTATACAAAAATCGTTCTAAAATTGAATGCAAGCTTTTTTTAATGGGAATTTTTGACATAAGTAGCAAGGATATATTTGAGGGAGAGTTTAAAAAATGGTTGAAATACACTTTTATCATACTTTATTTAATATTTTTGAATTTTGTAATTTACACGTATATTGTCTTTGTTTTCTCTTGGCCTAACCCTTTTTCTCATTATTACTTTTTCAACAAGATTTTTTCGCCTTATGACTTCTATTTGTTTTTAATTAATAATTATTCTTATCCGTAATAATTATTAAAATGTTCATATACTTTTATTCATCATTTATATATTAAAAATAAATAAATAAAAATTGAATAAAATAAGAAAAAATTCAGAACAAAATAACAAAGGATTCAAAAATAAAATAACAATATACAAATTATTGTTCAAAACAAAATTTTTGTATAAAACTTTCATAGCAATTTTTCAAAAAAATTTAGGACAAAACAACAATTCATAAGTTAGGGTTAAAAGAGAAATTATCAGAATATACTTTTAATATTATTAAAAATCAGCTCAAAATTAAAAATTAAGATCACAATAATTCAATGAAATGTATATTTTGACATTAGGGTCAACATAATTTGCAATTAAAAATCAACGTACACATACATTTAATTTTTGTTTTTAATGATAAAGAGGTATTATAATCTTTTAACAATATTAAAATATTTAATAAAGTTTATAAATCTTATTAAAAATTTAATTAAATTGTAAGTTTAAAAGAATTTGTGCATTTTAATCTGATTTAATAAGGATTTTCCTTATATTTTGTTCCTCCTATTTTCTGTTGCATGAATGAATTCTCAAAATAAAAATACGCGCTCCCGCGACGTTGTGGTCGATAATCTCACTTTCGGCGCCCTAATCTTCACTTTTCGTTATTTTTTCCTGTGAGTTTTCCTCAGGAATTGCTTCGTTGTAATTGAATCTTGAAAATGCGGTGGGAAAAGGTCCAGGTAAAGCCCATACAGTGTCAAGGAGAAGGAGCTGATGAGTTTTCTGGGCCAGGGAGGAGGTGGGGTCACACCTGTAACGCCATCAAAGGAGGGAGACTTCTCTATGTCTTCGGTGGCTACGGCAGAGATAACTGTCAGACCAACCTAGTGCACGTCTTTGACACTGGTGGGTCTACACTGCAATTTTTTTTGTCTTATTATTTTCACGCTTTCTTGTCTGGAATAAGAAATTTCTGGCGCATTGATTTCGCATTGTTGTTTGCTCGGTGTTCTGAGATGAAATGGGAAAAAAAGCCTTTTGATAAATCCAGGTGCTGATGGTTTTTGCCGCTCTCGTTATTTGTTTTCGCCCCCGGTGTCAAACAATTCGTGCATGCATGCTGTCATGCTTCCGAATCAAAGGTTTCTTGCTTTTGAGAGGATTTGTTCTTTTTTTGGGGCGTTTTTTTTGTTAGTTGATTCATTCCCATGTCTTTCAGCCACATACTCGGCGTCCTGCAAGAAAAAATAGTTTCTTTCTCTCTTTTTGGTTACTTGCAAGCTTGATGTTGCCTTTTTCTCCCTATAAGGACGACATTTATTTCTTTATTTAATTGGTTTTAGAAATGCGAGAGTATAATGTTTCATACTTTGTTTGGTGGTTGGTTTTATGTAGCCATTATTTAATTCGCATGTGTATGCCTGATTTATGAACTTGTTCTATCAATCTGACAACTCACTGTGAACACTACTCATTTTATTCCCCGTTGTTAATTTGCAGCCTCGCAGACTTGGAGCCAACCTGTGGTCAAAGGCACCCCACCTACTCCTAGGGACAGTCATAGCTGTACTGCTGTTGGTGATAATCTGTTTGTGTTTGGGGGTACAGATGGGACGAACCCGCTTAGAGACTTGCACATACTAGACACTTGTGAGTCGTCATTCTGCTATTTCGCTATAGGAGTTTGTTGGTCTAATTTATATACCAATTATAGCTTGAAAAGCAAGGAATTAATTCTTTTAAGGCTTTGGTTGAATACTTCATGTTTGCCTGTACAAGTTTTGTCCTGCACTTATTTTATCATGATGATGAAAACCACTGCTTTATTAGACAATTGTGAGAATGCTATGCTGCTAATGCCTGACTGTGTTTTGTGTGCTTGTTATCTCTTAACCGATTCGTTTCACCATATAGTACTTACTGATGTTTAATCATTTTTAGCGTCACATACATGGATTTCTCCAAATATAAGAGGAGAAGGTCCAGAGGCACGTGAGGGTCATAGTTCTGCTCTTGTTGGCAAACGGCTTTTCATATTTGGCGGCTGTGGAAAATCTGCAGAAAACAATGAGGTCTACTATAATGATTTGTACATATTGAATACAGGTGACTTTTCATGAGCATATTTCCAGTTATTTATTAGTCTAGTTCACTATATTGTACCTATAATATCTTATGTTAAATTGCAAATAGGTGGTAGAATTTCAATGACATTGGCCAATATATATACATATTTCAAAAGAAATACTAAATGATTATTTTTTGGGGCATCTTCTTGAACTCAGAATTTTTCTCACTGTCTAGCTTGTATACGAAGCTATGAGCCTTTGTTTGGGAGATCTTGAGTGTATGGCTGTGTACACAGTGAAAAGTTGGGGTTTAATTGTATGTTGGAGTTCTTAAAGCTTGAGATACTAAGCATTTTAGTCCGCACATCCCTTCCCCTCAACCTTAACAGTGTTTGTTGGAATATTCTGTATGTAGCGTTAAATTAGATGGTTGATTGGAAAGATGCTGATAATTCCCTTTTTACTCTCACTTTTAGAGACATTTGTTTGGAAGTGTGCTGCAACATCAGGCACTCCGCCATCTCCTCGTGATAGTCATACTTGCTCATCTTGGAAAAACAAAATTATTGTGCTTGGTGGTGAAGATCAACATGATTATTATTTGTCGGATGTTCATATCCTTGATACTGGTATGTTATCTGTAATTAATAGAAGCATATTTGAATTTTTTATTATATGCATCTTCATGATTTGTTTTGGAATTTTTGTTATCCTTAGATACTCTAATTTGGAGGGAGCTGAATACATCAGGCCAGTTGTTACCACCTC
The DNA here is from genome assembly GCA_025593235.1 of Vachellia pachyceras. Classification (NCBI taxonomy): domain Eukaryota; kingdom Viridiplantae; phylum Streptophyta; class Magnoliopsida; order Fabales; family Fabaceae; genus Vachellia; species Vachellia pachyceras. The sequence goes on along the minus strand of JANTPZ010018718.1, from coordinate 9,996 downwards.
GGGCTGGTCATTCTACAGTTTCTTTCGGCAAGAACTTATTTGTTTTTGGGGGATTTACAGATTCACAAAGTCTGTATAATGATCTTTATATGCTTGATGTTGGTATGTTTACAGCAGCCATCCAAATACTTTCATGTTTAAATTTCTGTTCTTGCTATGTTATTGTTTAAACAAATAAAGAACCTTACTATGAAAGACTCTGTTTACAGAAACTTCGAACCATTAGTGTAACTGCTCCATCAATTTTCATAACACTTGGTGGTAGATAGTTTTGGCTCCATGGAGGAAAGCTGGATGGGTGAATGTTGTTTAATGATATTATTTCTTACACGTCTTAGGTGCAGAATTTTAAACATTCTTGGCAATATCTGAGCATATATGTCATTTGAACCTTTTGAAGCAGGACACTTTATTTTCTTGAAATTTGATATTGGTAGTAATTTCTAATTGGGGTATGTAGTTCACATTTGTCATCTTTTTAGTTCTGAAATTCTAGCTAGAAATTTTGAATATTATTTATTTAACCTTCATATCATACTTCACCTCTGATTTGGTGCAGATACTGGTCTTTGGACCCAGGTGGCAACCACCGGTGATGGTCCTTGTGCTAGATTTTCTGTATCTGGTGACTCTTTGGACCCGATTATCAGTGGTGTTCTTGTGTTCATTGGTGGTTGTAATAAAAATCTTGAGGCCCTCGATGATATGTATTACCTACACACAGGTTCAGCAAAGTTTGTTTTAATATACTTAGTAATAGTTGGATATTGTTATTTCTGTAATTATTGACGACTAGGCTACTTTTATGATATCACTGGCACTTGAACTGCTTTTGACACCCTTTGCTGCAGTAAACACACATAACCTAACTAACCAAATCAGGTTTCATTTCAACAGTACCAAATCCAGCACTTTTTTTATTAGTCATCCTCTTAGGCTCTTGCTGTAATGATCAATGATTAATTATTAATATAACTTAAATGTGGTCAAAGATGGAAGTGATACTTGTTCTACTTAAAACAAGTGATATTTGGAATTATATTATCAGGCTTTAGTTGTCAAATCATGTCATCAAAAATTATGAAGTCTATTTTCGAATTGCAAATTTTTAAATCATATCAGTTGTAGGATCTAATATTATATGGCTTCAAATAGAAAATATGAAATATGTATGTTCCTATGTGCTTGAAATTGGAATATGATATTAAACACTTCTTTTTATTAGTTTATCTCTTAAACATTTAATTTAACTACTTACTTAGTGAATAGTAGAACTTAAATGTGGTCAGAATTGGAAGTGATATTTGGATTGGCTTATCAGATTTTTGTTGTCTAATCATGACATCATAAACCGTGCAGCCTATTTCTTAATTGTGAATTTGTAAATCATATCAAATTGTAAGATCTAATACTATATAGCTTCAAAAATATAATATGAAATATTTAAATTATTATGTGCTTAAATGATAAACCCACATGTTCATAAAAGGCTTTACCAAAAGTTATGATAATTTTATCGGTCATAAATTCATAAGTCAATTCCTTAAATGATGCAATTGCTATTCTTGTTTACTTTCATTGGAAGAGACGCAGGTAACATTTAAAATAAAATAATATTGACATAAGGGCAAAAGCACTATTCATTAGCTTCTATACGGAGAAGTTTAACTTTCTAGTAGAGAGTTGGGATTACAGAGGGAGCATAGGCTGCCTAGGTCCTGGTGGTGTGTATCAACAAATGAATGCTCATGTATGATTATGGGCTTATGATCAATTACAAAAGAAGTTCAGGGAATCTTATTTTTAACGATTTAGATGCATTGAGTGATGGGTGGCCCAACTTTACGACTCAAAAGGTATCAAATTTTTTCACATATTTTTAAATCATAGAGTTAGGTGATGATAAGGACAATGATTGTATGGGATGTCTAGGTCCTACATTAAGTAGTGTGAACTTTCAATGCTTAAGTGTAGTTCTTCTATCTTAATAGCTAGTTTAAGGGAGGTTTACCTACTTAGCAATGGCGCTTTACTGTCTGGTGTTTGTTATTAGAGCTGGGGTTGGCTGCTCTGGAAAGGACTACTTTTGAATGGTCCTGATTGGCATTAACTCAACTGAAGTGTCATAAAATATAACTGCTAAGATGTTGACTTTTTAAGGATGGATACTTGATGGGGACCAAGGTATAACAAGGTACATAAGCTCTGTCCACATTGAGTAGTATGGGTTATTCTTTGAGGTACTAAACTAGGTTGATTCTCCCACTTTAGTTGCTAGCTTTTTGGGGTAGGGTTTTTCATCTCGCTTAGGTACCTATAAGGTATTTTGCCATATTGGCCCATATGACTCTGGTCCATGTATTGTCTCTGATTCATTGAAAATTGTACAATCTTGATAACTTTACATCAAGTATGTGACAAATTGTTGCTTCTAATAATTCTATTTGATCTGACTTTTAGGTCTTGCCAGGGAGATTGAACAGAGACCAGAGAAGTTATCTTTAAGGAAGCAACTGAAGTTGAAATGCCAAGAGCAGAACCTCAATACCATACAAAACCAAGATGTTGTTAGATGTGGAGTTTCTGACGTTAGCCAGCCCCTTGCAGTGTTGAATTTCAATCAGCCAAGTAAGAATTTGTCGTTTATGGAAATTCTGATCCAGGGATATGGTATAATCTAAAATGTTTCCTTATGGGCTACATTTTTACATAATGCTAATGGCATACAGGATTCAGGAGGTTCCTCATAATATATTTGGAGCTTATTTGTGCATGTCCTCCCATTGCTATGTTGTTCATGGTCATACAAATATTTGGGTGATTTGGCTAGTAAATTTGAAGTCACTAAATCATTGCTCTTATTAAAACCTGTCATAGTATTCATTAGTCAAGTTAGTGTCAGCATGTATTTCGGTGATTCCAACTAATATATGCATTGTAGTTGACTAAAATGGATCATTTACATTCCAATACTTGTAATGGAAAGTGATGTTTAAAGTATTTTATTCATATTCTAAATACCTCTTGTTGACAGCTGAAAATCCAGTATATATTTGCAGGTAGACAGAATATTCAAGTAAATCAATCCCTGCCTCTTGGAAAGACAATGTTTCAAGCCAAGCTTACTGATAGCATTCCAGAAGGATATACTATCGAAACTGTTATTGATGGAAAGCCTCTCCGTGGATTTCTGTTTTTAAACAAACCACATTCTCTGCAGCCATCTATTCATGCTTCCAGCAGTAGGTAAGCTGCTGCTACTGCTTTGTTGTTTTATCTTATTTTTCAATGGTCAATTTGTTATTAATAGTTGATGCTCTTCTGTAGAAAATTTATTTTATGCTTAATTCTTAAAACAGAAAAAGGATGTCTTATGAAACCAGTACTGCTGTCAGAAGTGGTACGCGCCCAAGCAAATTAAAAGTTTCTAAAGTGCTCAAGCCAGATGAAATGACAGATGCTGCTCATGGAAACCGCTCAGAAGCTGTTGCTCCTCTCATATCAAGCATTCTCACAATTGCTGATGCTTCTGAGTCCCATAAGGTTAATTTTTCTGTTCCCTTTTTTCCTTCCTGTTTTTGATTTTTTAATTCATACTTGTATTGGATAGAGTCCTTGAAGCAGGCTTGTTTGTGATTTTCTGCTTAGAAGTTAGTATGTCAAATTAGGAAGTTAGAAAGTAATAAGTTTGACCAATTGGTAAATGTAAAATTGGTCAAACCGCATACTTTGACCTATCGTGAAACAGAAAAAAAGGACTCCAAATGAGTTGAAATTTTCCAAAAAAATAGTTCATATGACAAGCTTTAAAATAAGCCAAAGAACACTGGATTTGGAGTTTTGTACAAAAAGTTATGACATTCCAAAGTTTGAAGAAAATCAAGAAAAACCTGGGAAAATTGAAAATTTATCAATTGAACAGTACATCTTTGTGAATTAAACTATATCAATTGGAAAATTTAATGACCCAATGAGTATTTTTCCCTTATAGAGAAACTTATGAGCTTCAAATAAAAATTGGAACTATCTGTACGCTGGCAGATATTGACCAATAGAAATATTGGGTTAAGAAAAAGTGATCCCTTAAGATTTGGTTGGGCTTTGTAATTGATAGGAAGTTGGTATCTTCTGTGTGTACACGAGCACACACAAATAGTTGCTTCTTACATTGTTGGAATTTTGAAAGAACTGCTGCCAGTTAGAATATTTAGTGCCTAAGATGAGTGTTTTCACTTTGTAAAGTCGTTTTAAGATGGTAATGTATATATGCTTTGTGTGAATGATGATCTACTTCCTTCTAATCATTAGCTTAAAGTAGAAATCCATTTTTGTTCAACTTGTCTAAAGTGTTTACCATTATAAGATATGTTTACGAGATATGTTTACCATTATAGAAGTTCTTTCTTTCTGGCGAGAATTAAATTTTGAAAATGTTTCTTTCTATGATTTCATTAAGTATACATTGTTGGGGTTGCCAAATGAAAGGTTGTTTGCTTGGTCCTAGTTATGATGCACGAAAAGTTTGCATACTTCATAAATATCATGAATCTGATCTCAGAATGTGATGCACAAGTATGATCTAGTGAGTCCTAGTTGGTTTCTAATCTCCTGAAATAGCCCAATATATCCCTAGTAATATTGGGCTGCACTTTCCTGAGGGTTTCTCTATATATCTTTGACTATACTGCAGGAACTTCTTCCCAACCCAGAAACGGGAGCTGTTTCTTTAAATCAGGACGGTGATAAAAAAAATGAGACGCCAAATCCATTGGATGGAAACTTGAATGATGCACCCTGTTCCAGAACTGGCTTTCCAAATAATGACAAAACTAATAGTTTGCAAAGTTTGAGTTATGAAGTTCCAAGACATGATCAAACAACCGACGCGCCAAGCTTCAGTGCAGAAGTTCCTAGGCCAGCTGTGGCTGAGGGTGCTTTGTCTCACTCTAATCAAGGTATGGAAACTAAAAACAGTTGGCAAACATCGTTTGTTCTGTTTTACATGTTAACGGAAAGGATAGAAGAATCAGAGATGAGATTATGATTTCAGCTATCTATATACATATATTGTACCCTTATGTGAAAAATGATTCAATTCTGAATGGTTGTTTTAGGAAGCGTATCCCTTTTTAATTGCATGAACATTCCAGTAGACCAGTTTTCCAAGTTTGGAGTTCGTTATTAGCTGTTGTACAAATTGGACTCTTGGTAACGTAAGAATTTCATTATGATGAACTGATTGGTGAAATGACAGATGACTCGACTTTGGCTCCAATGGAAGAAGAACGCAGGGAACCACCAAAATTCATTTGAAAGCAGGAATCGGGGGATAATTGCTGATGATAACAACATAGACTCAGCATGCTTGCTGTTTGTACATTCCTCATCTCAAGGTGATCACGGATGCATGTAACTTGTGACAACCTGCTAACTGTGGAACATGGTAGTCCCTACAAGATTGGGGTCTTTTTTTTTTGCCGGGGGGGAAATGAGATAGCTTTTTTTTTTAGAAGTTTACTACAGTACCTATCTTGGTTGTTTTTTTAAGCAAACTAGAATGGTGGGATACAGATCTGCAATATCGTCTGAACTCTAGCTTAAATTGGAAGATTCTCTTTGTTCTTACTCCCATCTGACTGCAGCCCTCCTTTGCTTTCGTTTGCCCTCCGAGTGTGCGCGCGCGAGAGAGTGAGAGAGAGAGGGGCCTGAAAGCTATTGGCAATTAAGGTGTGTATTCAAGTCCAAATTAGCTGTCTAACTCGGGTTGGGAGCTAAGATAGAGATAAGAGGAGGATGAGGATGAGGATGAGGATGAGGATGAGCCTGGGCAAATGTTTTGGGGGTTACAGGCTGATCAAACCAATATGATTGAGACAATGAGACTAAATCTATAATTTTCTTTCGAAATACTGCATATATCCAACAATAGCAAATTCGACTAATATGATATGTCAAGGAAAAAAAAAAGAAGTCTAATTGGAAGAATATCATATTTTTGGAGTTAAACATACTTTTGATCCATATAGTTTATCTTAATTTGGGTTTTGGTTCCTAAAGTTTAAAAGAGGTGGTTATCATCATTCAAGTTCATTCTATTTAAAGTTATTAATTCATATAGTTTTAAAAGGATATAAAGCTAGTGGTAACACAGTTAATTTTGTTTGTGTTATTGATTCTGTGAAATAGTTTAATAACTGATCAAGATAACCTTGTTTTTTATTTTTTTGTTAAAGTATACTTTTAGTCCTTTATGTTTGCGTCAGGTTTCACTTTAGTCCTTTTAAGTTTAAAAAGTACACTTCCAATCCCTTAAACTTAATGTCGTTAGTCTCTATTAATCGAAATTGCTGACTTATTAAAACTTAAAGTTGTTATTTTAAATATTTTTTATTTTACACAATTTAAAGTATCAAATTTATTATATTATTAAATTAAAATTAAAATGTGAGTATGTTTTATCAACGTTTTACTACACAGTCATCAATTAAATTTGATGAGTCAACAATTTTCGTTAAGAGAGACTAACGGCTTCAATTTTGAGGGACTGAAAGTGCACTTTTTAAACTTAAAGAACTAAAATAAAACCTGATTCAAACATAAATGACTAAAAGTATACTTTAACCTTATTTTTTTAATTTTGTATTTTTCTTTCTTGTTTTTGGTGTCTAAAGATTTAAACATGTTTTTGTTTTTTATAGTTTCATAATAATTTGAATGTTTATAAGCTTTAATTAACACCGTTAAATTTAAGATGAAAACAAAATATGTTCAAATTGTAAGGACACAAACTAAAATTTGTTCAAAGTAAAGGGTTCAAAATTAAAATTCGTCAAAAATATAGATGTATTTTAAAACTATAAGGATAAACAGTTTTAGATAAAGTGAAGTTGAAGGATTAAAACCACCACTCTTAAATTTCAAGGGGTAAATTATAAAAATTCAAAATAAGTTTAAAAGTTTTTTTTTTTGCTATAGACAAAAGGGATGCGTTGACTGTGCAGGCTGCAGCCCCTATTAGCCCAAAAATAAGGATTTGGATAAATATAACTTGTTACCATTAGTTTTTTTTAGCCAAAACTTGGTACCATTAGTACAACTGTATTGTCCATGAAAACTAATAATAGTATTTTGTAGGTTAAGAATAGTCTTGTATTCGCAAATTTTGGCTACCGATCATCAAAATATTCAACATCAATATAATGTATAAAATTTATGCAACCCATTGTTATTATATTATCTCTAAATCATGAATAATATTTTTCAAAAAAGTTTTATTAAGATTTTTTTGGGTAAAAATTGGGGCATTAGTTAGTTTTATTAAGATCTTTATTGTCCCGATTGCTTTACATGCATGTTAAATCTTTTCTACTTATTTGGCGAGACACACGGGTAATAAGGTTAAATACGGGTAAATATTCGTACAAGTTAAAGCTATCAACCATTGTATTTTTCACTTGATGATTAAAATGAGTGGAGTGAATCTAAACGGTAGACGTGAAGTTGACAGACGGCCTCCATTTGAGAATACTTCAGACGGTATATGATCATGGTGAACGGTGCGTACTCCTATGCTTATGATACCGCAGCTTGTGGCGGAATCCTAATGAATGGGGGGTTATTTTTGAAGGCTTTATAATTGGTTTACTGCGGAATTATGGGGCTGCTTAATGGGGCTTAAAAGAGCATGGGATAATGGAGTGAAGAAGCTCATTCTGACCTCAGATTTGGCGGAAACTATCGGCCTCCTCCAGAAGGAGGTATCAGATCTTCATGAAGAACGGAGCTTAATTAGCGAGATAAAAATGATGCTCCAATGGGATTGAGATATCAGTTTAAAAATTATCGAGAGAGATGCAAATGAAACTGTTGATTGTATGGCAAAAAATACACTTGGTAGTACTCTTGTACACCACATCTTTAATAGACCCTTTACGGTTGCTTTTCTGAAAGCAGCATGTATTACTTAATTCTTCTTTTTTGTATTTGTTTTGTCATTTCTGTTTTTTATTTCCGTTTGTATAAAAAAAGTTTTATGGAGTGTTTGTTATTGTTCTAGAAATAGTTTTACACAAATTTAAATAAAACTCATTTCATGTATTTACGTAAAATTACTTTAAAAGCTAATCCAAACACCTTAATATATGTTAACTCTAAATATGGCCCCAAAAAAATGTTAAGACCTCAAACAAATTTTGGTGTGAACAAGCTCAATTTAAATATAAATAATCTAGATGATGATTATCTACACTAGATCATATAAATTAAATCCTAACCCCAAAAAACCCTTAATTTTTTTAAAATTATTAGTGCAATTAAATTAAATAGGCATTAGACAATGTTTGATTTAGAAATTCTGTTGGGAGAAAGGAATTTACAGATTTTTAAATGGTTTTACGAATTTTAAAATAATTTTATAAATTTCTAAATAATTTTTAAAGCTTTTAAAATAATTTTATTTTAATTTATGTCTACTAAACAACCAGTTTAAATGAACATATAGACAGGAACAAGATTGAAAATCAGGATCCAGATTTTCCCAACAACGATCCCGATTCAAGGCCTTCCTGCCTTCCTTTCGTACATTAAACTGTTCCCAGAAAATTTTGTTGTTCTCACGCTGATAAGAACTTTGGGTTCCGGAATTTCAGTGTGCTTGATCAGAAGGGAGGTTCTTACTTAGGGTTTCAACTGTGGGGAGTTTTTTCCCCTTCACTCTCACTCCGATGAGAAAACTTTAAGAGTCCCCAAAGGACAATTAGTGATTTCTTTAGGCCCTCCTAGTATCAAACATCAGAGCTCTAATTTTGTTGCACTCTCATACGGTAAGTCGTGCAAGTTTGTGATTGCCCGCGACTTAAGGTTGTTTCTGCTTCTTTGGCAAGTTTGCTATCTGCTACTTATTTGCAGTATGATTGCACTGACAATTGGAGAACTCTTAAATGTTGATGATGGGTTACTGCGGTTCTATATTTCTATCCATATGGGAAAGAAGAAGCAAACCATTGGATTGTTGGTAGAAACTTCCCAAAATCCGGGTTCTTAATATTTGGTCATTACTCTTTACCGGAAGATTAATTGGCGCCAAAGGCCGTTTCCCAAATTCGTAAATTTTGTTCTTTGTCGGTCGAAGCATTTCACGTGGTGTAATTCTGGGTTGCATAGTAGAAAGTATTGGGGAAATTGGTCCGAGAAATTTATTTCAACATGCTGGGTGAAATCTGGATAATCTTCTAACTTACATGAAGAAAAAAGTGACAGAATGGATGCGGTATTGAGTATTTGCTGACTGCATGAGCAATGCGCTAGTTATAAGCTGAAGCGAATTTTTTGTGGATCCAGTATAAAGAAATGAAAGGAAAAAAAATCTGAGCGAACACAAAACCAACATCTTGAAGTTGTTTCTATAGTCAGTCACATGTTTGATTTTTTTGGTCATTCCAGAGTCATATGTTCTCCATGAATATCTGGAATATTCTCATCCTGATGACTGAATGACCCTGTCACAAGGGTGGATGATTTTTAATTGAGTGACTTTCCCTCAACATTTTGATGCTTTATGTTGGTTCTTAAAATTATCTGTTTTTCTTCAGGTGATCTTTTGGAGTCTTGAACTGAGTATCAAAGCACTGAAGATTGGGCTTTAAGGAAGAAGTTTTTGCATTGCTAGTTAACTGAGCCTTTGCAAGTGAGATGTATAATCAAGTGAATCACGGTCCTCACACTCCCATGCAGCCAGCTTATCAACAACGCCACCGAGCTCCACCTCCCCCCTTTCACTTCCAGCAAGGTTCTCCAGCCCCCCCAGGCCAACATACTGCCGTCCCACCTCACATTGGGGCGTCTGCTCCTCATATGTATAAGCATGGGCCTCCAGCTTCATCTTCTATAGTCCCTCTTCATTCTTCTGTACAAGTTTCATCGAGTTTGGTGCAGAATACTGGTCAATCTTATGTCATTCCTCGCCCTCTGTTGATGCCTCAAACATTCTCTAATTTT